>RJWM01013654.1:0-52695 GCA_004363535.1 Dasyprocta punctata
GCTCTGCTGTGTTTCCCCAGCCCGCCTCGGCTCCGCGGATGTCTGGTGAAGTGCGCGTGGATAGGGCCGTCTGCCTAATTTCCTCTATCACCCCCAGGGCGCCCGTGCAGATTCTGCCAGGACCCTCCAGGGCCTGGTGTGGGCAAGGAACCGTGCCTAATTAGGTGCAGTTCCAGTCTCAAGATGGAAGCCTGTTCCTTGCTCTCCCTGGGGAGTGGGGGGTGGGGGGCTGGGGCCCGCCGAGTTTACTCACTCACCAGCTCGCGACCACCTCTTTCCACGATCGATACCTGCCTCCGCGGTTTCCGCCTTAGCCACAGAAGTTCAATCGCGCATCTCAAACACTTTAATCGCACCTTTCCAGTTTGAGTCCGCGTTGGTTGGATTGAGCTCCGGTCAGAGGTGCCGCCACCTTTGTTTGTTTACTTCTTCTTTTTTTTTACTCTTTCTGAGGGCTACAGTTCTCATCCTAGACTCCTCTTAGGTCCAGAGGATCCATCTCCCTCCCTTTCCTTCTTTCTGTTATTGTATTATTTTGTATTCCAGCATTTGGGAGGTATATTCCAGGGAGCCTCCCTATGGTGGAGTCATCAGGTTGGCCATTTTGCAGGACCCCCCGACAAGAGCCTCTTAACAGACTAGATCCAACTTTTTTTTTAGTGAATCCGTCTTTCTAATTATTTTACATTCTCAACTATCTATTAGCTTCCTTTTTACTATCCTGGGTAAACAATCAACAAGCACTGAGTGCAAACATATCACATATAGCAAGATAACAAACTTAGTGAAATATCTTATTTAAATGAAAAGAACCCATAATTGTATGCTAAACTAACTATAATTCTTTAGAAATACTAACAGAAATGCTACATTCAAATATCACAAAACATAAATTTTTAAAATGAGTATATAATCCTGGCAACCTAGAAGTATCTGCTTATAACATAGTGGAAAATGTTAGCAGTGTGGTTTTGACATTTGCCAATGTCAACCATCTTAATGCTTTCAAACTGACATCTAAGATGATTTTATATATATTTTGGGCACATTTCCTATTGCTTGCCCTTTTTGGTCTCTTTCCAAACACCTGTGCCTGTTTATACCTATAATATTTGTCAAGGATCCTTGTGAAGAAGAGTTAATAGGATCTAAACTTTAAGATGGAAGTCACTTTCACTGGAGAGAGCAGGAGAGGAGGAAAGATCTGGGGAGCACTGTGGCCTGAGTATCTGTCCACCAGGCTTCCCTTGCAGAGGCTGTGTAATACCACTGCAAGCTTTCCTGTTATAACTCACACCCTGAATCTTCCATCTCCCAGTCATTTGTAAGTCTCCTAAACCAGCTCCTCCAAAAAAGGGGAAAAATTCACAATCTTACTGATCTAGCTTAGGTAGGCCTTACCAAAATGGTAGGCTTTCTTAGAGTTTCTGTTCCACAAACCTATTAAATACATTTTAAGATCAACTTCTCAGTCACAGATGACAGCACAAATGAAGAAATTACTACTTATGTGTAAAAGCGCTCCAAATCTCTGGTACAAAGCTGCACCTGTGTACTGCTACTACAGGGTAGGACGCAAGGGTAGATGGCAGAGACTTCGCTCATTAGCAATGGTAGTCAGCCTATTTCAGTACCCAAGAAGGCCCCTATATATCTGATATTGGTCAGGCCCCAGCACCATGCTCATCCCCCTAATACCAAGGTAACTTTGGGAGTATTTGGGAAGAAAGGAAAAACCAGTACCTTGACACTACTGTTTTGAAAAAGTTTATATCCAACTCTTTTTCTAGAGGTTTCTTATACACAGCATTGTGACTAAAGACCAAAATAAGTAAAACAGGTCTCGCTCTTTAGGAAGAAAGACTATAAAATAATGAGAGAAGGTAGAGGTAAAAGAAGGATGGAGTGAAGGCCACCATCCTACATTTGGCATATGTGGAATATATCTGCAAGACAGTGGGAAATAACACTACTCTATTGTTTGAGAATGTAGTGATGACATGTTGTGGAAGTCTGAGTGCTCCTTTAAGCTCTGACAGTAATTTACTGTGTGGCTCTAGGGAACTGACTTCAAGGAGTTTTCTCAGATGCAGAGAAAGATAAATAAATAGGTAGATAGATAGATAGATAGAGAGAGAGATAGATGATAGATTAATTTAGACTTCCAGTCTACCTGCCTCTTTCAAAGCATGATGAGAGAATTGCATGTGGTAAATGGTTGAAAGCAGCTAAAATGACAAAAATGTATTTTAAAAGCCTTCTTAAAAGCAATAAAGAACTTACAAAATAATGTTACAAGACAAAAATGAAGTAATAATGAGAACCTACAGTGCTGAGTAAGTGTAGAAGTAGTGATTTTTGCTCAAACAGTAATTTCTGATGCCAAGTTTGAACTTCCACGTTGAAAATCATGTGAGTCAAAGAGGACAGAAATCAAAACCCAGAGCCAACAGAAGGTAAGAAGCCTGGTAGGAAAATGCCCTAGGGAAACCTAGGGCTCCTAAAAATTATAACTCAAGACAAGAGTAAACCACACATGAACCCTGTTGACCTTAAACCTGAGTTTATACCACCCAGGAAAAGTCAAATTGTAAACCCTGAGATCTGGGCTAAAGCAAATACAAATTTTGAAGAAAGACAACTTAATTCTGAGTTTCACATTATTCTTACAAGTAGTTTTCTAATAGAATGACTAGCACTTGAGAACCTGTACAAAAGTAAACAACAGAAACAAACCCTCAGAGACTTCAAATATTAAACCCATCGGAGACAGATTTTAAAATGATGCTTATTATGGATAAAGAAATGGAGTGAGGAGTGTTCTAAGATCTGATATTTATGTGAAGAGTAAAATTATGATTTAAAATCTTTGACTCTATTAGCCAGCTTTCTTGTCACTGAGACAAAATACAGTACCTAACATTTACAACTTAAAGAATGAGAGGTTAAATTTGGCTCATGGTTTTGGGAGATTCAGCCCATTATCAGCTGGCTCCACAATAGAAAAATCATGTTGGAAGGACATGGTATTGCAAAGCTGTTTAGTTCATTGTGACCAGGAAACATAGCAGTAGAATAGTGCCAGAGAAGAAGACAAGACAAACAACATACTTCTATGTCCTACCCAGACAGCAGTGTGTTCCAGCAACCGTTGGGGTGCATCCTAGAGCCAATCATGCTGACAACCCACCTTAACTGCCACAATGACATACTCTTCAGTGAGATTTTGTAATTTTTAACTGACTCATAACAATTATACATATTTATGAAATACACTATGATAATTCAATGCATGTAAAAAAGTGCAATGATCAAATCAGGGTCATTATCATTTCTTTGTGTTAAGGAACTTTGAACTCTCTTCTACTTATTTTGAGATATAAGTAAGAACTTTTTAATTCTTGAACATTCATTGGCTCTATTGCCTTGTTGTCCTACAAATGGAGTGTTGGGTGGGGGAGCATCTATGTACTTCAGTTCCAAAAGTAGCCATGACTGAAATCAAATGAAATCAGAACTTGGAAACAAAAGGGACATAAAATAGATGTAACATTTCCTTTACAGTCCAATTTCCTAGGAACTGGGGAATGAGAAACTGAAAGCATAGGCATTGGAACAGAGAAAGAATGAACAGGGTCTGGGAAAAGGCAAAGCAGGGCAAAAGAAAAATGATCACAGCTACAACATCTTGGTAAATTAATCCAGAATCATTTGGTATGTGTTTGCGACATGTGAAACTCCCCTGTCCCTTACTGCAGGAACTTTGGGAGAAGCACAAGGGAATGAGTGTGGTAGCAATGCTAGTTTCCTAAAGGTGCAACACAACCTGTGCTGTGCCCCAAGTTCCTACACTCACAAGAGCCCTGTGCTTGTTTTAAATGTCCTCTTTCACTGTCATGAAATTCTTAATTTCTTCACAAGAGACCTCACATTTCCATTCTTCATTAGGTTCTGAAAAATTATGCATCGCATCCTGATGGCTGAAGTAGTAAACAGACAGTAGCAGGAGAGAATATGGTCATTGGCTAATCACTGATTTTTGCCAGCCAAATGGCTCATGAATGTTCTAAGTAAGACTAAATGAGTGCCCAGGGTCGTCATATGCAGCCCACGAGTAGAGATGGTGGGTGGGGAGTATGAAGACATCAATCAAAAGCTATTTGTGGCTGGGAGTGGGGTTGTAGTTCAGTGGTGGAGCACTTAACTAGCAAGTATAAAGCCCTATGTTTGAACCCAGCATGAGAGAGAAAGAGGGAGGGAGAGAGAGAGAGAGAGAGAGAGAGAGAGAGAGAGAGAGAGGAGAGAGAGAGAGAGAGGACAATTCAAAGGTCAGGCGCTGGACTAAACCCACTGTATACGTTGGCTAATTAATTCCTTATTAGCAGGGCACTATACTAGGTGCTTTAGAAACACACAAAAAAAAATCAGAATAGCCCATTTTGGGGAAGAGCTTATCATCATAGTTGAATAGAGACATATAAACAGTAGTAAAGATAATGGAAGAATCAGTATATGCTTAAGTGCCAACTTCATGTGAAGTCTGAGCAGTAATGCAATTGTAACTCAAAGGAGTTTCCATGGTGTTGGGGTGGTCAGAGAAACTTTTGAAGAAAGTGAGGTTCAACATGTGTCTTGAATGGTTAGTCCTGGATACATGGAACAAGGTAGGGGAAAGAGAGAGAGAGAAAAAAGAAGAAACACCTGTAGGGTGACAGGGAGTGGAAGCAGTATTGCTGAAGTAGAAGGCACGCAGAGTAGAGTTAGAGAAGCGGCCAGAGCTTCTAGAAGAGAGAGTGTGAAAGGCTTCAAATATCACGATTTAAGCTTTATCTGTAGATAGTGAAGAAAAGCAGCAAAGGTTCAGGGCAGAGGTGTGGGCTGCATGATAAAGGGATATTTGGGGAAGCTGAACTTGTGGCAAAGGCAGAGGGTACTGAGTGAGGTAAGTGGCACTGAAGCTTCCTGAGGAGTATTAAAAGCATGTCTCTAAAGCCATAAGGCCAAATTGTGTCCCAAACCTGCCCAGGACTGGCCTCTAGAGCTACCACCCAAGAGGGCAAAGTGAGAGCAATTCTGCATCCTTGGTCCTCTTTCCTCCTACTCTTCCTAACAAGGGGCAGTCTGGACCCCCAACTCTTGCCTCAGTGCCTACACAAACACTAATAAGTGCCAAAGCGTTGTCATAGAAACCATTGCTTTATTTCTCTCACAGAGTGCTCTGCAGCCTCAAGGCTTCCTGCTTTGGGAAGCTTTTAGCAAACATTTGAAGAAAAGCAGTAAATGAGTCAGCCAGAAGTATCCATGTAGAACTGGGTGGTAGGGTGGGGGCTGCAGAAAGAGGCTATATCATGGTACTGGGGCTGCTGTGGGGGCCATTGGAATACAATTTCCTTTCAAAGCCACAATTGTACTTAATAGGCTGGGCTCCTAACAACACTTTATTCCCTTTCCAGTACCACTGGGATACTCTAGGGCCTCATGGTCTGAATCTCTGCCCATCTAGAAAACCACTAGTGTCACCGTGGACTTCCCTGTAGTATGTATAGTTTAGAATTACAGGTTAAAGACTGGTAGAATCACAACAGGCCTGAGTTGCAAAGACAAGAAACCTATAATAATAATAATCAGAAATAAATCTAAATCTTAGTTTGCTTTGTGCAGGGTACTACAAGAGCACTTGCAGGGGTTCCTCATTTAATTTTTACAGTATCTTTCATGGTTGGTCCTATGATGCTGGAGGTTAAGTGATTTACCCAGACACGGGGAATTGGTGACACACCTGGAAATGTGAATCATGATTTATCATGCTTTTAACTACCTTATCACTACTTTTCTTTTTTCTCCTTTTAATAATAGTTTTACTATGAAATATTGTGTGCATCAAATAATTAGATCTATCTTAATATAATTAATGTTAATATTTAAGGAATAAAATCATTTAATAATATTAAACAGCATTAATATTTTCTTACATAATTATATTTCTTTATTTCCAATACCTTATCTAAAATGATGGTGATAATAATTTTAATAGTTAATATTTACTGGGCACTGAGCTTTTTCCTGAGTGCTAAGTACTCACCTACATTCTACCTTATGTACCTCTCACAACAAACCAATGAATCAGGGATGTTATCATCTCTGTTTTAGAGAAGAGGAAATTAAGACTGGAAGAGATTAAGTCTCTTATCCACTGGAACTTGTCCAAGCAGGGACGTGAACTCTAGTTTCAAGGACAAATTTGCAGCTTTTCAGCAGCATTCTCTCTCTACCTAGTTTGAGTCTTGTAGTGTAGGCAAATCTTCGAGCTCCACTAATTTGATGGTATTTTAGGAGCAACTTTTTGCTATAACCACTTTTCTTGGAGGATTTTAAAGAGTCCCAGGGGCCCAGCCCCTCTCTAACCCACAGAATGTCCCCTTGGAACCTGAAGGTCAGCATGCCTCATCCAAGATCCTAGGAATTATGTGCCTCAGGGGATCCCTTCTGAGCCACAGAGCACCCATGAACTTATCTTCTCTAGAGAGATGCATTCGGTTATGCGCCCACATCTTGCCTTGCCTCTGGTGTGTATTCCAGCCCAGTTCAGGGCTGGGAATGCTGATATCCAATTTCCAATCATTCAGCAAACTGCTTCTGTGTGGGCTGCAGTCAAGCCTGGTTCTTCAAGTAAGAAATCATTTCTGCCCTAGTTCTCCCACTGCCCTTTTTCTACATGGTCTATTAAAGCATCAGCTTGGTCCACTGAGCTTAGAGTAACTTCAGCACTTTCTCTCACAGCCTGTCACTGAGCAACCTCACCTAGAGGCAGACTCCTCTTGGTCTTTAGTAAGGATGACAGGTGGTGAAGGGTGGATGAATGAACGCTGTTCTCTCCCCAAATAAGAGACTAAAGTCAAATGGCAGATGCAGATATAGCTAGGTCAAATATAAAACTGACAAACTGATGACATCAGTTTTATGATATGATAATTATCATTTAATAGCAACAGGAACCTCACAAATGGAAGATTGTAAATTACCAAGTGGCATCCAGCACGTTAATGAAATAGTTTTCCCAAAGCCTCGTGTCAATCAGATTTGCCCAGGATCTGACAAGGAGGCAAAAAGTAAAAGTGGCTTTCAAAATAATAGCTGCTTCATGAGCAAGAAACAGGTAGCAAGAGATGACTGCTCTTTGTACCACTGAATTTCAGGTATCAATTTTAAAATGTCATTCAACAAAAGACAAGCTCAAATGAGGGTGAGAGCAGCATAGGAGGAAAAGGACTAGCTAGGTGACCTTCGAAGGTAAGCCATAGTATTTTTGATTAGGAAGTGATGCTGAAGTCCACCTTGTCCAATCTCTTTTGATGCTTAAATAGATTTAAGACTACCAGACTCTGCTGATGTCCTCAGAGTGAAGGGGAACTCACTACTCATCAAAGAATATCCCCCAATTCTCAGCGAACTCTCAATTTTCTCTTTTGTTAGCTAGGAAATTTATGTCACACTGCAGTAATTGATCTAAGCAAATCAAACACATTAAACTATATAACCTTCCTAGCAATCTTAAAATATGGATACTATTAATATTCCTATGACACAGGTGACACAGCTAAGTTGTCAGAGAGACTAAATACTTGCCTAAGATCACATAGCTGGCAAATGCCAGAGTCAGGATTCTGACCTGGGCAATGTGCCTTGTGACTCTATGTGCTTGAGCACTGCACTCTGAAACACTCTTTTATTAGGCTGAAAGCTGTCTGCCTCCTTGTAACTTGTACACCACTGGCAATGTTATTTATTCTTCCTGATGTTCCACAGACCACATTATACTTAACCTCAGAAAAGCCTTTACTATGCTTCCCTGTAAAGCAGCTTAAGATGCTGGAATCACTGCTTCAATAATTGTGGGGCTAACACCCCAGACCAGGTGAGCAAGGCATGGCAGGACACTTACTGTTGAACTACCAGGTGTACAGAAGGAAAGAATGCCTCCAAAGTCACAGAGTGGGTTGATATAAAATCTGAACTTGAATCTATGTGTTGGGACATCTCACTCAAAGCCTTTTATGGTATTGTCCCTGATGCTACCCTGATCTTTGCCACCTGTCCCAAATACATAATACATTATTACTATTAATAATACTTGTAGATGTGATTCATGAGAACTTTACCTATTCCATGCTCGATCCTTTGCATACATTATCTCACTTTAACCCTCAGAATCACCTCTATTCTGTGAAGTTGAGAATACTATCATCTGCATTTTACAGAGATGGAAGTTGAAGCACAGGAGTGACAAATAATTTGCCAACAGCTAAAAAGCTAGTAAGTTGCAGAAACTGGATTTAAACTTACATCTTTCTGTCACTGAAGTCTGGGCTTCTGATTACTAGGTTGCAGGCTTCTCCACAAAATTCACAAGAAATCTGAGGTACCACATAAACTCCTTGTTGAAGAGAAACTGTTAGTGTTAAAGGCCTATAAAAAGCTGGGCATGGTGGTGTATACCTATAGCCCCAGCAGCTGCTTGGGAGACTAAAGAGGAAGGTTCACTGGAGCCCAGGAATTTGAGGCCTGCTTGGGCAACACAGCAAGATTCTGTTGCAAAAACTAAAACAAAACCATAAAAGCCCTAAGAATACCTATAGATATTCTGTTCTCAGTGTATTCAGAATTTGTACACATTGAAAAGAGTTTGAGGGAAAGAGTAAAAGAAGGTAGTTGCTTCATAACCAGATGATAAAACATGGGGCTACACCTGACAACACATGATTCCTGGGCGAGACTCATGCTTGTTTTAACTTTTCAACAAAGTTGTTTTTTTCTCAGCACCTACTATATTGTATTAGAATACAATAGACATTCAGGTACCAAGCACTATATCAGGTACTGCATTAGAATACAATAGACATTCACTGTCTACTGTTTTACAGGCTCACTTTTTGTTTCTTGCCTGTGTTATGCTATGATTAATCCTATCATTAAGGGGAAGACAATATGCACTCTACTTCTACCCAGAACTGACACATTTGCTTTCCTTGAGCGACAAAAACACAATACCAAGGAAAGACTACGTTTTGAAAAAACCAGTGTTGTGGGAAGATTTAAAAAGTCATCTACCCCAGCCCAAATAAATCACAGAAGGAAATCTTGTCAAAACACTTGTAGGGAATCAGCAATCTAAAAAAAATTATCACAATATGACAGAGGGTTGGTAGCCTTCGTATATAAAGAGCATACACATTTGTTAAGAAAAATACTGAAACTGTCTGGTTAAATAGGCAAAATATACAAATAAATTTTAAAGGAGAAACTATAAATGGGTAATTAATATGTAAAGTTTATTCAATCTCACATAGTATTTTATTTTTGGGGAGGAAGATCTTTTTGATACTGAGGATTGAAGGCAAGACCTTGTCACAGAGCCACATCTATAGCCTTTTTGTGTGTTTATTTCAAGACAGGACCTCACTAAGTAACTAAGTTGCTTATGCTGGGTTTGAATTTACAATCCTTTTGCCTCAGCCTCCCAGAGTTTTGGATTACAGGCATGAACCAGTGTGTTGGCTCACCTAGTACTTTATTAGTATAAATAAAAATGAAGTAGCAGTTAGATGCAAATTTTGCCCATTAAATGAACAAGATTGTTCTTTAAAAATTAGAGGGCTTAGTGTTGGCAGCAATTGTCAAATGAGTACTCTAGCACAGGCCTAGTATAAGTTGGACATGTTTTCTATAAAATAATTTGAAAATAAGTATAACAAGCCTACAATTCATTTAGTATCATGAAATATAACAATTTGCTTTGGGTTTGTGTGAGACAGTAGTTATCACCTAGGCCATAGGCCAACGTATCTACTTAATAGACACTCAAAAAACTATGTGACAGGCAAATTTAGCATTTATGTAATTCTTAGAATCTCAACTAGACTGCACTCCAAGTCCAGTGCCAAGTCCTTCAGCAAGTTCCCTGTGCTATGTGTATATTCAAGGAAATGTTGCCTAGAGATTGATGAACTTTGAATCTGGCAATGCACAGAAAGCACCAGCTCTGGGTTTTATATTATACAGATGACTTGGCATCAGGTTACTCCACTAAGTGGTCTTTTGGCTTTGTGAATGTCATTTTCTCTGTTTCAGTCTCATGACCTACAAACTGGGGCTGTTACCTACCTCTCAAAATGAACTTAGGCTTTGCATAGGCTCTGCAAGCATTCTGGTCTTGGGAAAGTTATGTAAACTTTGTGCCTGAATTTCAATTTTTTTCATTCATTTAATGCTCTAGTCAAGGGTGAAAGCAAAGATAGAATGATATATTGCTTGTGGAAACGACATCACATGATGGCCAGCACAGAGTAAGGATAGTAAATCAGTGGCTAAAATGTAAGATCATGCAGTTGCACAGCATTTAAAATTCTATTATTAAAGCACTTTCTTCTATTCTCCTTCCCTCTCTAGGAAAACCTGAAAACATCCAGCTAATAATGTTTCACAGTTGTTAACACAGCCTCTGCGTGCTGGCACACCAGTACACTTTCACTCTGCTTTCATGCCAGGCACCATTCATTCCCCAGCTTGGTGTCAGCTACCCACAGTAAGGAACAACAGGTGATTTGGAAGAATCCGGTCAATGACTTACAACTCTCTCTAGGCTTTGCAGTGGATAGTGGTACACAGACTGAGGCTTGGGGATTTGGGTCAGTTCCTGTAGAAAGCAACAGCTCAAACAAAAGGCAGAATCCTTGACCCTTGTAGACCATAACAATAACAGCTTATGTTAGCATACAACTGTGTGTATATTTCAGGATGCTTTCCTAATTTGTTAGCTGAGTCTTCCAACAAAGTTATGCTGTCAGCAGGGCAAATATTACCATTTCTATAGAAAAGGTGAGGAAGTGAGACTTTGGGAAGGTAGCTTTCCTGTCTAAGGCCTTACATTTAATTAGCATAAGAGATGAAGGTAGAACCTAGGCCTTTCTCTGTTAGTCTAGGATTCTTTCTACTACAGGACAAGTCCTGTCACAGCTGTAAAGGTCAATTTCAAGGGAGTACAGCACCTCAGGTAGGATGCAAAAAGTGTCATGGGGAGAAGACTAGATGACTGCTCATAGTACGTCAACACTTTGACCCCACCATAAACTACTTGTCTTGTCTTGACCAGGGAAATTACTCAACAACTGAAATAACAGCATCCATGGAATAATAATGGTTGTGTAAAAAAATCAACTGAAGAAGTTTATATAAAAACTGGATTTTTTACACTATCGGAGGGAAGGAGAAGTGTAGACGATATGATCATTGAGGCATCAAGAGTGTGATATCTTGCTTAAGGAAGGTGACTTTCATTTGCTCTAAGTATGATTTTCTAAAATGTACCCTGAACTTTTCTCTTTTTCAGCTTCTCTCTTTTTCTCTCTCTCTACATATATATATAATATATGTATATATAAATACTACATGTATTTATATAAATATACATATATTTTTATAAACATATAGTATATATAAATGTTATATATTTATATAAATATACATATTTATATAAATATATAATAGCATATATTTAGTTTAACTCTTTAAGTAGGTTACTGTGGCCATCTCCAAGGAAATAAACTGTTATTCAGCTTCACATTCCAGTTGTTAACCCTGTGGAAAATGAAATACAGAAATAAACAAAATACACATGGGGAAATTTAGAGTTGGTTTGTGTGTACATATGTGTGTGCGTGTGGCGGGGGAGGCGAAATGAGTGTGCAATTGAAAGCAATAGTACTCAGCTCTGCTAAGGTGATGACACTACTAGGGTGGCCCAAGCAATGAGACTCTGGAATCTTTATTTAAGAGCATACAAGATTATGCCACCTCATCTGATTATAAGATAATGAGAACAGAATTAATAAATCAAATTTGTTGAACACTTATGTGCCAATTACCCTGTTAAATATTTTATAGACATCATTTTATTTATTCTTCATAACTCTGGGATGTATTATAAATATTCTGACTTTACAGGTGAGCAAAGAGATATTTAGTGATTAAATAACTAGGCTAAGATTACATAAGCAAAGACTAAATAAAATATTACACACTATTATGAATAGATGCAGGGAGATGCACCAAAAACCACACAGTATTTACTAATAGTTCCTAAGAATACCTTTATTTCTTTATTTTGTTTTATGCTTATAGCAGGCATCTTAGTCCTCACTCTATAGTAAAGTTAAAAAAGAGAAAAGAAAATTGCTCAAGGTTCTATAGCTAGTTAATGACAGAACCAAACTTAGACAATAAGATTCCTGATTTCCTGAAAAATACTCTTTTCATTATTATTTATGTTCGACAGCTTCTAACATCATTTCCAATGATTCTCCTCTGGTTTTCATAGCCATATAATGTGAACTGGACTGAGTGGTTTGCTGCTAGGAAATAGATCATAGCACATGAACAGGATGTCAGTTCAGAGATTATGTTACCAAAGTCTGTTACACTTTCTTGCTGGCCCTTCTTCGCCAGTACTTTTCTTGCTTGAACACACCAATCAACCAAGTAAACAGCCACATTGGAAAGAACTAGGGCCCCCAGTCTGATAACCAACAAAGAGTAGGTTTCCTCCCAGGAACCAAATGAGTGAGCTTAAAAGTGAACCCTTCCCCTGTTAAACCCAGAGGTGAACACAGCTCTGAGCAACATCTTGACTGTAGTCTTGTGAGATACCCTGAGCAGAGGGTTCAGTTAAATTGTGCCTAGATTCCTGACCGACAGACACTGCTGTGTGAAGCCACTGGGCTTTTGAGCAATTTGTTCAATAGCAATAGAAATGAACACTATAATATGATTTCAGTCTTGCAGAACTTCTGCTTATTCCTAGCAAAACGAATCCATGGCACAGTCCTTGAGACTGTTGAGAGAAAAATCCAGGTGAGCTTGTAATTCCAGGGGAAACTGGAAATACGAGAATCACCTCTTGGCCTGCTTCAGTGTTTCTACTGCTATGCAAGTCAAACAAAGTTGGGCAAAGTTGTCTCAGGAGGATCCAGGGCCTCTTGTCCACTATTGGTTACTGAGCCCATCCAATTTCTCAGTGCTCAACTTGTGTTCAAATCAAGTGTCTGGCAATAACAGGTCAGCTTCCCCTCACTGTCAGTTTAGGGGACTCCGTAAAGTGCCCTTTAGAAACTCCCATGGCGCCCCAGTCACCACACAAGGCTGTCTCTATCCTAGAACTCTAATTGTAGTTATTTCCCAGCCACTGTCCCAACCACTGGGCTATTCTGGAATTTGTTATTGAGTGTGGCCTGCAGTAAGTGAGGGGTTTTGACAGACTTCTAAAAAGCAATTAGCCAAATGAGAATCACTTATGCTCAATTTTCAAATGGCTAATTTGGTATCAGGAAATCTTTAAAAAGCATGGGTGGCAGACACCCAGCATCTCCTGTAACTAGCTGGGTAACTTAGCAAAGGGAATTGCATTTCCATGTGCTGAAAAAGTCTTATCAAGGGGGACCCACCTGAGTTATTCCTCTGCCAACTTGGGTGTCCTCATAAAAATTAAAAGCAAGCCAGAACAATTTACTGTGCGTGTGTGTGTGTGTGTGTGTGTGTGTGTGTGTGTGTGTGTGTTGCTGGGGAATGAAACCAGGATCTTTGCACTGAGCTACAGTCCCAGTCTTTTTACTTTTTATTTTTGGACAGGGTCTAGCTAAAGTATAACATTATCCAGGTTAAACTTGAACTTGCAATCCTCCTGTCTCAACCTCCCACACTGTTGGGATTATCATGCCCTTCTGTAAATTGCTTTTTGCCACCACAACATAACATGAGCATACTCAATGGTGTGACTTTGCAGATCTGCATAGAGGCAGAAGTCGCCTGACTCCCACTCATATTCCTTAGGCCTGTGTTCCTGTGTCTTGAGTGAATGGCTGTATGAGTTTTGGGTCTGTAAGGGTGGGAAGAGGAAGAGGAGAGGCATTACACATTTGGGAATGTGTGCCCCTCACAGATACAGTATGTATGTTGTGACAAGTATCATCTCTCAAAAGTTATAGGTATGAAGCTCTCACTCACTGCAAATACAAAGAACACTAATATATAAAGGGGGCTGTGGTCATGAAAAATGCATGTATATGGCTTCCCTGTGTGAATATATGAACTGCTCAGAACTATCACTAAATAGAGTTGGGATGTTTCAGGACTACTATATCTAAACCTGGTGATAATAAATCAAGTCACAATGGGAGTTTATATGTATGTATAGCACGTTTCGAGTTTTCAGTGTGAGTCATTCACTGACGTGTGTGTGCATGGACAAGTGTATCTTCCTGTGGGTACGTAATGAGGTGGGGGAAGACAAGTGCTTGAGCATGGGAGACAGAATTTAACAATGAGCCCATGAAGTGCCCTTTAAGAAGAGGACAAAGAGGAAGATCTGGCTCATTAAGAACCCACCTCATTAGGGCCTGGATTAGGGCACTAAACCAAACTACTTCATTTCCTTGACAACTGAGCCAATTTGCCCCTTCTCCTTTCACTTCACTAATCAGCAGAAAGGGAAATAGAGGGAAATTGCCCCTGTCAGGTGAAATTTACATGTCCTCCATGACTCTTTTCTAACAAGTGTTTGTAAGTGTCTGTCTAGTCTGTGCTCAGCACTGGGCAGGCTTCCCTTTGCTTTTCAGTATCTTCACTTGATATCCGCAAGCACATTGTTCATGGGGGTATCCAGGAATGAATGGTTAAACTTAATACTGTCAACTACCCACTTCTTAATTTCTGACTGTGCTTACAAAAAACAGGAGCAGTGGCTACAAGTAGGGCAATAGATTATTTTGCATCCAGAAGTCTGGTGCCCTAAAGAATTGGGCTTGGCTGAAAACCAGAGTTGCTAACATGAGAGTTCTTTATTTGTTCTGTAGTTACACAAATACAACCTAAATTTGAAGGTCTTCAAGAGCATTAATCTAAATGGGTGCAACCTTGGGAAAGTTTCTGAATGAAAAGTACCAGCATGGTGGCCAAAGAGAAAAGTTTTGCTTATTTTCTACAATAAGTGATTTGATGTCTAAGGAAGCCTGCGGGTCCCACCCAGAATAGTGTTAACTAGTGTATAGAGTTAAACATATAGGATTACTAATGAACTAAAGACTGAAATGACTACATTATTAAAAGATATGTGATGTGGAAGAAAGACATTCTCTTTAATAAATGGTACTGGAAAAACTGGCTGTCAACATGCATAAGATTGAATCTAGACCCATATTTCTCACCACATACTAAACTAAAATAAAAATGGATGAAAGAACTAGATGGTCAAACAGAAACAACCTGCTGGAAGAAAAAAATAGTAAAACTCTTGAAATCATAGGCATAGGCAAGGACCTCCTGAACATAAAACTGGTTGTACAGGAAATAGTTTTGAGAATCAACAAATACAGTCATATCAAACTAGAAAACTTCTGCACAGCAAAACGAACAACCAAGAAAGTGAAAAGACAATGTTCAGAATGGAAAAATAATTTTTTTCTAGTCATTTCTCAGAGGACTCATCTAGAGTATATTAAGAACTCAAAACATTAGACTTCCTAAAATAAAAGGCACAATCACAAAATGGGCAAGTGAAATGAATAGATACTTCACAGAAGAAGAACAAGTGGCCAATCAATCCATGAAGAAATGCTAATCACTGGACATTAGCAACATGCAAATTAAGAGAACACTTGAGATTCCATCCTAACACAGAAAGAATGGCCATCATTAAGAAATCAAATAGCTGCAAATGCCAGATAGGCAAGGGGAAAAAGGAACCTTTCTAAACTGTTGGTGGGGTTGTAAACTAATGCAGATACTATGGAAATAAGTGGAAATTTCTCAAAAAACCAAAAATTTCATTTGACCCAGCTATTTTCCTTCTAGGTGTCTTGCTGAGTTAAAAGCATCATATTATAGTGATCCATACATAACCATGTTTATAGCAACACAATTCATAATAGCTGAATCTTGGAAGTCACCCATATGGCCATCAACAGATAAATGAATAAAGAAAATGTGGTTTTTACACAAAATGGAGTACTACTTTGCCATAAAGAAAGATAAACCCACATCATTTATAGGAAAATGGATAAACTGTGAGATTCTAATGTTAGATGAAATAAATCAGACACACAAGCTTAAACATCAGGTGGTTTCTCTTATATGAAAAATCCAAAGTATAAATACAGAAAGAATAAAAGATAGGTAATATGGAGTAGGGAGATACATTTTTCTGAAAGGGAAAGAGAATCAAGAGATAAAGTGAAGAGAGAGATAAGGGATTAAAAAGAAATTAAGATGTGTTATTTACATGTACCAACTCCACACAAGAAATGTAAACATTATGTAATGCAAATATGTACAACAAAAACAAAAAGAAAGGGATCAAGAAATGAGTACAACAGGAAGGGAAGGAAAAGAAAGAAATGAAAAAAATTAAAATGTGTTATATACATGTGCCAAGTCCCAACAAGGAGTATAAACATTATATGCTACATATATATATTAATAAAATCTGTGATGCAGTCACATACATGTTTTTTAATTAACATATTAAGCAACAAGTTTCAACTGCAGGTCTTAATAACTACTGCAAATTTGAAGTAGTGATACAGACAAATGGAATTTCCAGATATTGGCAATAACCATAGTGTTATAGAAAATATTCATGATTTCTATTAATGATAAAGTCACAGTTATTGCTAATACTACTGTCATTTGTTGTATACATTCCTAATTGAAGAAAAAGTTAAGTTTCAGTTAGATATTAGTAAAAATATAAGTGTATTTATTTTTTCCATGTAAGTTTGTAGATCACCCTGAAGTCAACTCACAGATTTTAAACAGGTAAATACTCTGGCACTTGAGACAGAAAGGGCCAAAGTTAAAATGAGGTATGATAGTAACCCCTAAATAAGAGAATGTTCTAACCACTACTGAAAAGTGAAAGTATGCTGAGAAAGTTGAAGACATAAATTGTACTGGAGGCAAAAAGAAACAACTGTAAGTACACAATCAGACAAATAACAAGAAAGGAAAAGCTGGTTCCAACAAATGTTTAGAAATCAGAACTGTTTCTGCCATAAATACGTAGTTACCACAATAACTAAGGATGATGATGGAACAGCATCAACCAGAAGGAATTAAATTTTACTTTGCTCTGCTTTTTTTTTCTGCTTGAATAAGCCCTTCATTACTTGTTCTTTTTAATGGAGGAAACCTTGTCTTCTTGGATTGGCCTCTAGGGATTCTTAGTACCTGCCTCCTGTAAGAAAATATTCTTAGACCCTCTCTAGCAGCTCATGGTCCCTTGCTCTCATCTATCTAGCCCTCTACCTACCTCTAATTGAGTACTTACTGGGTTCTAGTTGCTTGTTCCACGTATCTACTTCTCACAGTAGACTGTGAGTTCCCCAAACATAGGAGCTGTGTGGGAGACAAATGTCACACCACAGGCAATCTATTTGTGTGTGTTGCATGGATATGCTAATGAGTGAAATGTTTTATATTATTCTCCACTGATGAGTCATCTCAAGTGACTGGCTTTGACCACATGGCTAGTTCACTATGCAGTTGGGCTGGAACAGGGTGAAGAGTGGTTTCTAATGAGTTAGCTGTTAAACAGCTGCTAAAATTCTAAGACAATGGAGCATACAGGTAACTACAAACTGACTTAAAATGTAGTTTAAGCTTTTGTTATTAATTGATGTCACTCAAATATATTGAAACTAAGCTACAATGAAGTATCTGTGCATTTGTTCCACACATTTGAAACCTCCTGAAAGGAATGGAAAATGCACAGGAAGTGCTTCATCATTGTATTGGGTGATATGCTATGTACCCCCAAGTCCTCATACTTTTGATGGGGCTGAGTCTAGTGCTGTGTTCAGTTTGTTGTCTAGCGCTGGGATTAGCAATGTGAATGCTGCCCACGCCCAGGGGTGGAGCTGAGATACATTGTAAGGGAAGGCGGGTCTTCCTCTTCCTCTTCCTGTTCTGCTTCTGCTTCTTTCCTGTCTCTCTCACCAGCGCGGCTTGTGGCTTGCAGCCGCCATGAATGGTAGCCCCATCTCCCCATGCTGCCTTGGAGTCAACTTTATGGACTGAAACTCCCGAGAAACTGTAAGAATAAACCTTTCCTTCCCTAACTTTGGACGTCAGGTATTTTGTCTTGGCAACAAACAAAAAGTAACCAAGACAATCATGTTTGAGGCAAATCTACCTGAACTTCAAAAATAATCAGGAAACAAACAGATCACTTGTTTTTTTTTCCTCAGTTGAGATATTCATCCAGCCAGCCATCTACTCATCCAATAGTCTCCCTTCAATTGTGCATCACCCAGCATCTATACAGGCCTTCATCCACAATTCAAATATCCAACATGTCCTTATCTGTCTACCCATTCATCTGCTTAACCTGAATAACTAAGGAGGTTTAATCTTGGAATCTTAAATGAACTCCACAATTAATTTCTCTCTTGAACTGTAATGGTCCATACATTGTGTCAACTTGAGAAGTTTAGAAGTTTGACTAAGCAACTCAGCAAGGTACTCACTTTGTAAACATCTTCATCCTGTGCAAGAGGAGGGCACGGAGATGGCGTGAGTGCTACACACACCTGAGGGGGGGTTGTTTAGCTTCCTTACAATATAAGGCAGGAAAATAGACTTGTTCTCCCCTTTTTTCTCTTGCTTGTTTTGCTGTCTTCCACCACCACAAGCTGTTGCCCCTCACCGTGCTACTCTGCCTTGGAGCCAGCTACTCAGACAGAAACCTCCACAAACTGTGAGCTAAATAAACCTTTCCTTCCTTAATTTTGGGCATTGTGTATTCTTTCTCAGCAATGAGAGAAAAATAACTAGGATAGAATTTGGTACCAGAGAAGTGGGGTCATTACTGTGACAATATCTGACTATGTGGTTCAAGAACCTTTAAGAATGACTTATAGCAAGTGTTTGGAAAGGTTCCAAGATGTTGTCTGAAAGAGTAGAGCTGGAATGCCTTAGGCTGTTCTGTATGGGAGATTCTGGTCAGAGCTCAGAAGACCAGAAAACTGGTAAAGACCAGCCTTGGGAGGTTTCTGCTAGGAAGAAGAACTGCATTGGCTGTTGGACTCCAGATGATGTGTGTTATGGCTTGGCAGAAAGTCTTCTGCATTTTGCTTGTGTTTGGAGACTTTGCCTGAGACTGAGATTAAGAGCAGCAGGCTAATTAATCTGGAAGAAAAATCTTCAAGGTGGTCAAATGTTGAGACTGTGGCATGGCTGCTACTGGGGGCTTTTAGCAAGCTCTATCCTGTGAATCAAGAGCAAAGAGCCCAGCAGGGTGATTTGAAAACATTGTGAGTTTGGACAGAAGCTGCAGTAAAGTTGTGGACTGCAAAGATAGAGCAGAGGAGATCTTGATTGCTGAGAAGAAACAGGAGAATATAAAAGATGGCAGAGGGCATCACAAGAAGCAGCAAGTCTCTATTGTTTACGGCCTCAAAATAGCAAAAGGGAAAGGCATTGCTTTGAGGAGAAAGCCACAGGAGCACCATGTCCAGAATGGCGGTGGCCACACCATGTTCCAGAATGGTAGCAGCATAGAAAATTTGTTTTTCAGAATTGGATTCAGTGTGCTTAGCAAACCAAGCACTTGACCCCTATAGCCAAGAGAGAGGGAAGTCTAGCTACTGCTCCAAGTGTCAACAGACCTTGGCAGTATCCACATGGCACTGGTTTTATGTGCATGCAGGATGCAAGAGCTGTGGCATTATGAATGCTTCCACCCCAATTTCAGAAGGCCCAGGAGGCCAGGCAGTGTGTGCCTCAGAGGGCAATGTGTGAAGCTGTGAGGGTGAAGTCAAAGGTGCAGAGGAGACTCCAGAAGTTTGGAAAAGCCAGGAATGGGGAAACCTGCAAGGAGGGAGCAAAGTCAGCCCAAGAGAGAAGCCGAGGGAGTTATAACCACCAAAAGTGTTGTAGGAGTGGACCCACACAAGCCCTTTGGAGTTCACATCTTGTCACAGATTGCTTCAGATGATGGACATCAAACTACAGGACTTAATGTTTACCTGCTTGGATTTTGGACTTGCTTTGGTCCCAATGCTTGATATCCCCATTTGTAACTTTTGGAATGGAAATGTCTATCTTGTGTCATTGAATGTTGGAAGTATTTAACTTTTTATTTGTACAGGGGCTTACAGCTAAGAGTTTGCCTTACATCTTAGAGGAGACTTGGAATTGGACTTTTCAGAAATGCTGAAACTGTTAAGACTTTGGAAAGTCTTAGAGATGGACTAAATGCCTTTCAGGGGTCAGGGACAGAATGTTGTTGTTCTAATGCAGTATAATGTTAACAGACTTAATGCTGGTTCTTGAAGATTGTTAAACTTGTGTTATAATGTTCAAGTTGTGAAATGATTAGAATAAGCTTGTCTTTGCACCTGGAGACTGGTTTAAATAAATGTGTCTGTTTGCCAAGGTAACAAGGGATGAAGGGTAATTGTTGATACATTATGTCAACTTGCAAAGTTTAGAAGTTTAACAAAGCAACTCAGCAGAGTCCTCACTTTGTAAACATCCTCATCTTGTGCAAGAGGAGGGTATAGGAGTGGTTTGAATGCAACACCTGCCCTGGTGGGGGGAGGGGTAGCCTGCTTACAATATAAAGCAGGAAAAGAGACTTGTATTCCCCTTTTTGCTCTTGTTGCTTTTGCTGTCTTTCACCGCCATGAGCTGTTGCCCATCACTATGATATCCTGCCTTGGAGCCAGCTGATTATAGAGTGGAACCTCCACAAAGTGTGAGCTGAATAAATCTTTCCTTCCTTAATTTTGGGCACTGTATGTTTTGTCTCAGCAATGAGAGAAAAGTAACTAAGACAAACTGAGTCTTATGAAAATTCTGATGGGAAGCATAGAAATCTGATCTTTAACAATTATTGGTTCTAACTAAGCTGCCTTTCTCTTAAGATTCTTGGACCTTTTCATGCTTGTCCTTCACTCCCACACAGTAATTCTCATACATCAATCCTACAACCTTTCTATATAAGTATTTTTCACAGTAAACACTGATAAGGATCTGAGAGAGGAAGCTTTCTTCTCAACATCTTTGAAGGTGAGGATTGTGCTACAGTCTTGATAGATATGGAAAAATGACAAAAGGCTTTTAATAGGGAAAGTGTGAGAAAAGAATATTCCCATCATAACTTACCTCCTCTGCAACTCCCTGAGGCTTCTTGGTTTCCAATTCCTGGGGAGTGTAACAAAAGGAATTGAATAGCTGGAGAAGGAATTTCAGCAGGAGAAGAATAGCTGAAATATCTGAAAGCTGTATGGGAAGTTATTGCCCCACCAAGCCATGTCTTCAACACAAGTTTCCTGACAATTCAGGCAAGGAGAACTGAGCAGTGTATAATTTGGTGACATTAAATATATTCATGTTGTTGAACAACCACCACCACCATCCATCTCCAGAAGTTTTCATCTTCTCAAGTGAAACTCTACAACAATAACACAACAACTCCTCATTCTCTGCTTCTACCAGTTCCTTGAAACCATCATTCTTCTTTCTATCTCTATAAATTTGATTACTCTAAACAAGTAGAATATACAATATTTGTCATTTTGAGTCTGCTAATTTACTTAGCATGCTGTCTTCAAGGTTTATCCATTATTGTAGCACCTGTCAGATGTTCTTTGCATTTCAAGAATGAATAATACTTCATTATTATTTTTATTAATTCATATACTGATGGACATTTGTGTTGCTTCCATTTTTTGGCTATTGTGAATAACTGAGCAATGAACATGGGTACAGAAATATCTTTTCAAGATTCTGCTTTTGATTTTTTGAATTGATACCCAGAAGTACAATTGCTAGATGCTATGGTACTTACATTTCTAATTTTAAAAGGAAAAATTTTCCAGAATGGCTGCAACATTTTACATTTCCACCAGTAATACACACGGTTCCAATTACTCTACATCTTCAATAACACTTACTATTTTTCTGGGTTTATTTTGTTTTGTTTTTTATTGTGCCTATCCTAATAGGTGTAAGGTATTATTTCATTTGTGGTTTTGAGTTGTATTCTGCTGATTTTTAATGACTTTGTGTATCTTTTTGTGTGCTTTTGGCCATTTGTATATCTTCTTTATTTTTGTTGCTCTTGAGTTTTAAGAGTTCTTCACATATTCTAGATATCCATCCCTTACCAGACATGCTATCTGCAGATGTCTGCAGACACTTTTACTTGATAGTGTCTTTCTATGAATAAAAATTTTAAATTTTAATAAAACCCAATTTATTGTTTTTTTTTTCATTGTGTTGCATGTGTTTTTGGTGTCATATACAAGAAATCATTGCTAGATCTCATGTCATGAAGATTTTCTTTTTTTCTGTGAGGGTTTTATACTTTAAGCTATTATACTTATATCTTGGATCTGTTTAAAATTAATTTTTGTGTATGATGTGAGGTAAGGGTCCAACTTAATTCTTTTGCATGAGGATATTCAACTTTCCAATGTTTCCTGAAAAGATTGTCCTCTTTCCACTGAATAATCTTGACATCAATAATCACTTGACTACTTAGTGAGGGTTTATTTCTGGGTTCTGTATAATACTTTATTAGTCTATGTGTCTGCCTTTATGCCATTGCCAAAATGCTTTGATTATTGCTGCTTTGCATTAAATTTTGAAATCAGGAAGTATGAATCCTCCAACTTTTCTTAATTTTTCAAGACTTGTTTTGGCCATTTTGGATCCCTCGAGAGTTCATACAAATTTTATGATGGATTATTCTATTTCTGCAAAAAATTGTCATTGATATTTTGATAAAGATTTCAGTGAGTCATTAGATCACTGTGGGTAGTACATGATATCTTAAATATAGCAAGTCTTCCAATCCAAGACTACAGATTTTTTTCCATTTATTTTTGTCTCCTTTAGTTTCTTTCAGCAATGTTTAAAATTTTCAATGTACAAGTCTTTCTTCTCCTTGGCTAAGTTCACTTCTGAATATCATATTCTTTTTGTACTATTTTAACGTGACTTGTTTTCTTCATTTCATTTTCAGATTGTTCAATGTAAGTTTATGTATTTAAATTTAAGTGACACAAGAAAATATAAACTTATACATATTAAGAGGCCAATGTGATATTTAGATACTTGTATACAATACTTAATGTATACAATACTTAATGTTTAAATCAAATTAAACCATATTTCCTCAAACATTTTTCATTCTTTATAGTGAAAACTTTCAAATTCCTTTCTTCTAGGTTTTGAAATGTACAATTCATAATTACTCTCTATAGTGACTTTACTGTGTGACAGCATATCAGGACTTTTTTCTTCCAATTTTAACTTAATAATCATCAGTCAGTGTACATAAACATAACTTATATTGCATGTTAATTTTGAATTATGCAACTTTGCTTTGTGTATTAGTTGTAACAGGTTTTTGTGAGATTCTTAATGTTTTCTACATAAGAGGTCAAGTCATGTGTAAACAGAAAAAGAATTTCATTTTTTGTTTTTTATTTGGATGGAATTTATTTCCTTCACTTGCCTAATTGTTCTGCCTCAGCTTTTCACTGTTAGGTTGAGCAGAAATGCCAAAAGAAGACACCCTTGTTTTCTTCTCCATCTTTGAGTAAAAGCTTTCATGATTTTATTTTTGAGTGTGATATCAGCTGTCAGCTTTTCACATATGGGTTTTATTATGTTGCAATAGTTTTTTCCTATTCCTAGTTTGTTAAGATTTTTATCATTAAATACTGTTGAGTTATGTAAAGTGCTTCTCCTATATCACTTAAGATGTTCTCATGGGTTTCCCCCTTTATTCTGATAATATGGTGTATTATATTTTTTGATATTTTTAATGCTGAAATATTCTTGTATTCCAAGAAGAAGACCCACTAGCTCATAGTGTATAATCCTTTTAATATGTCATTGAATTCTGGTTCTTAATATTTTGTTGAAGATATCCATGTTAATATTCATAAGAGATATGGGTCTAGTTTTCTTTCCTTTTAGAGTCTTTGCTTTGATATCAGAGTAATACTGGCCTCATATAATGAACTAGTATTAGGGTTTAAATCTAAATGTCCCTCCAAAGTCTCATGGGTTCTTAGGTGGGACTTTTGGGAGATGATTGGATCATGGGGGGATAGTACTTATCAGTGGATTAGTCCACTGATGAGTATATAGCTAAATATGATGTTGGGAAGTAAAACCTGGTTGGAGGAGGTAGATCACTGAGAATGTGGTGTATCTCTCTCCTTCCTTCTTTAATCTCTCCTCTGCTTCCTGCTTGCCATGCCATGAGCTGTTTCTCCTCTGCAATGCCCCATCTGGCATGCTGCCTTGCCTTGGAGTCAGTCAA
Source organism: Dasyprocta punctata (assembly GCA_004363535.1). NCBI lineage: Eukaryota > Metazoa > Chordata > Mammalia > Rodentia > Dasyproctidae > Dasyprocta > Dasyprocta punctata. The sequence continues at coordinate 24,389 of RJWM01013654.1, forward strand.
CTATGGGCTGAAACCTCTACAAACCATGAGACAAAATAAACGTTTCCACCTGTAAGTTGTGAATGTTGGGTACTGTGTCTGAGCAATGTGAAAGCAACTAAGAAAGCCAGGAAGTGTCCTCTCTTCAGTTTTTTGAAGGCCTTGAGAAGAATTGGTATTTGATATAAACCAGTAGTGAAGTCATCATGTTCTTAGCTTTTCTTCACTGGAAACATTTTGATTACTGATTTAATACTCTACCAGTTCAGGTTCATTAGGACTGCCTATTTCTTTTATTTTCTTGCTTTTGTTTTGTTTTGTTTTATTTTTATAGCACCATGGACTGAACCCACAGCCTCAAATATGTTAGGCAAGCACTCTGCCACTGTGCTATGATAATTGCTTAATGATTTAATATTGGTAGATTATGTATCTCTAGAATTTGTCTATTTCATCCAGGTTATTCAATGTTTAGCATACATTTGCATTAGAGTCTTATAATCCTTTTTATTTATGTAAAATTGGTATAATACATCCTTTATCATTTCTTATTTTAGTTCTGTGAATCTTCCCTCTTTTGGTTTTAATCAATCTGAATAAAGATTTGTCAATTTTGTTGAATTTTTTTAAAGCACCAACTTCTGCTCTATTCTCTATTTAGCTCTGGTCTAATTTTTATTACCTCTTTTCTTCTGCTACCTTTAGGGCTAGTCTTTTTTTCCAGTTCCTTAAGGTAAAAAGTTAGGTTGTTGATTTAAGAACTTTCTTCTTTTTTAGCACAAGCATTTATACTATAAGTAGTACCTTTAGCACAGCATCCCATAAATTTTGTATGTTCTATTTTCATTTTTATTTCTCTCAATGTATTTTCTAATTTTCCTTAAGATTTCTTATAGGTAAAAGTAAGGAACACTACTTCATTGTGTTTTCACTATTCAGCATCAGGAGCCCCCAAAGTGATATTAATTTTAAAATAAAATAACAGGTCTAAAAATCTCATTTATTTCCAATAGAGCAGATGCTTTAATCATCTTATAATTATTCCTTCTTTCTTTTCTTCCTTCTTTCCTTTCATCTGTCAATTTTTCTTCCTTCCTTCCTCCCTCCCTCCTTTACTTCTTTCCTTTCTTTATTACTTTGCTGCATATTGAACAACTATAATAGACAGAGTAGTGATAGTATACAGTGAGATAAGTAAGACATGGACCCCACTCCAAAATAGTTCATTGGCTATTATTCACATTTTTGATCGTCTACTCTACATATAGTAATGGTTGCTCTTGGAAAGAATTCAAACAATTACTTTCCTGGTCACAAACCCTATTTGCATTTTCTAGTCTTTCTTTACATTCAAGCATGCATGTACACACACATTTACATATACACATACACCCACATATTTAAGTAGGCAAACTATTAATGTTCATTCAGCTTTTCCACATCTCCATTCAGTTATTGTAACACTTTATTCAAGAAAACTAGTACACTCAATGATATCAGGTGACACTGAGAGAGAACCTGACCTGCGTGACACCTACTGCCACAAACTCTCCTCTTCCGAGTATGATTTCATGTTCTGAATTTGCCCCTCCAAGCCTATTTCTGTCTTTCGGTCCAATTAGAGACAGACATCCTTTTAGCTGCCAATTAAGTGGTAAATGAATTTTGCTAAGCTGCTCATAGGTGACGATGAGTTAATGTGTGTTGGAGACTCAATATCATGGCCAGTATGCATTTCTGAGTACTTATGATGTGCTTGGAACAGAGAATAGTACAATAAGAAATGTAAGTGGAATCATACACTGTCTCTATCTTCAGAAAGCTTTAAATCTCATTGACAACACAGCATATATGCATAAAAATGATACTAAGAAACAAAAATAGGTAAATGGGACTTTATCAAACTTAAAAGCTTTTTGATAGCAAAGAAAACAATCAAGAGTTAAAGGCAAACCATATAGTAAGAGAAAATATTTGCAAGTCATGTATCTGATAAAGAACTCCTATAACTCAACAACAACAAAGTAAACAACGGGCAAAGTATTTAAATAAACATTTCTCCACAGAAGACATACAAAGAGTCAATAAGCACATGAAAATTGCTCTATATCAATAATCACTCAGAAAAATTCAAGTCAAAACCACACTTATATACTACCTCACACCCATTAGAATGGTCATTTTCATGAAGAAAACAAAGTTGTTGTAAATTGGAACTTTTGTGTGTTGCTGGTGGGAATTGTGTAACTGCTAGGGAAGTCAGTATGCAGACTTTTCACAAAATATTTGAAAAAATAGAACTACTTAGGCCCATCAACCCTATATCTGGGTATACATCCAAAAGAATTGAAAAATAATATCAAAGATACAGTCATATATGTTCCCATCAATATATTCACAATTGCTGAAAGGAAATCAAGTCTCTACCAGCAGATAGAATGGATATAGAAAATATGTTATATAGATACAGCTAAGTGTTATTCAGTCATGAAAATGAAGATCCTGCCATATCTAATAACATGGATGAACTTAGAAGACATCATATTAAACAAACTAAGCCAGTCGCAAAAACAGAAATACTGTAAGCTTCTATTTATATGTACCATTGATATTCTTAGGAACAGAAAGTAGAAAGATTTTTGGTTGCCAAGGAAGGGGAGGGGTGAGAATTATTTTTCAATAGATATAAATCTTCAATTTGGAAGATGAAAATGTTTTAGGTATTTATTACACAGCAACATGCACAATATTAATAAACTATAACTTTTATAATGATTAAGATGGCAAATTCTGGGTCAAATGGGAACATTAATTCTAATATTTTGAGAAATCTGACACTGATTTCTACAGTGGTTGCACCAGCCTACACTCCGAGCAAAGGAGAAGGGTTCCTTTTTCCCCATAGACTTGCAAGCATTTGTTATTAGTTGTTTTCATAATAGCTATTCTTTCTGGAGTGAAATGGTATCTCAGTGTTATTTTAATTTGTATTTCTTGAATGACCAGTGATGTTGAACATTTTTTCATGTATTTATTTTCCTTTTGTTCTTCTTCTGAGAAATATCTATTCATCTCAGATGCCCATTTTTGGTTTGCATGTTTGCATTTGGAGATTCTGACTTTTTTCAGTTCTTTACATGTTCTAGATAGTAGTCCTTTGTCTGAAGAACAGCTGGCATAAATTTCTTCCCACTCTGTGGGTTGTTTTTTCACTCTGTTGGTGATTTCTTTTGCTGTGCAAAAGATTTTTAATAAGATTCTTGTTGTTGATTCTTTCTAATAGTAACTGTGCTATCACGGTTTTATTCATAGTCTTTACCTACAACTGTGTCTTCCAGAGTTCTACCTATTCTGTCTTCTAGCAGATTTAGTGTTTATGTTTTAGTGTTTGGATTTTTGATCCATTTTGATTTTAGTTTAGTGCATGGTGACAGACATGGGTCTAGTTTTAGTATTCAGCATGTGGAAAGCAGTTTTTCCAGTGCCATTTGTTGAAGCGGCTATCTTTCTTCCAGTGAATGTGTTTGTCCCCTTTGTCAAAGATCAGGTGGCTGAGTACTTTCAAAGTTATTCCTGCATCTTCTAGTCTGTTCCATTTGATCCACAGGTCTGTTTTTAATACCAGTACCATGTGGTTTTTATCATAGTAGCTCTGTAGTATAATTTCAAGTCAGGGATTGTGATGCCCCCTACCTTGCCTCTTTGTTGCTCAGGATTATTTTTGCTATTTTAGGTCTCTTTTGGTTCCAAATGAATGTTAGGAATGTTTTCTCTAGTTCTGTTAGGTATGCTAATGGCATTTTGACTGGAATCGCATTAAATCTGCACAGCAGTTCTGGGAATATGGCAATTTTCACTTCTGGGTATCGTCTCAGAAGTATTAAAAGCACCATACCACAGCAATATATGCACACCCAAGTTTATAGTGGCACAGTTTGCAGCAGCTGAATCTTGGAAGCAACCCAAATGCCCATCAACCAATGAATGGATAAAAAAGACATGTTTTTAAAAATTTTTTTTGTATAATGGAGTATTGCTCAGTCACAAAGATAAAATTGAGACATTTATAGCTAAATGAATGGTCCTTGAGAGCATAATCATAAGTGAAATAAATTGCATGTACATGTGTAAATATTGCATTATCTCTGTGATGTGAGAAATTGAAAATGCAAATACGAACATAAATGTACAATAGATAATATGAAATACGAAGGAACTGTTTAAAAAAAGGGAAATGGGGGGAAAGGAAAAGAAAGACAAAAATGAGAAAAGAAGGATACAATGCAAACAGAGCTTTGTGAATGGAGGGGGAAGAGAGTTTGAAAAGAGGGGATGGGAATGGGAAAAAAAGATGAATCAAGATATATCATGTACAGATACAAATTCCTTATTATTATTATTATTATTTTTTTTTTTGCGGCACTGGGGATTGAACTCACAACCTCGGACCTGCCAGACAAGCGCTTAAGCCACTGAGCCAACTCCCGGCCCTGGTTTTTTGAGGCAGGGTTGCACTGTGTAGCTCAGGCCAGCCTTGCGCTCGCGTTGTAGCCCAAGCTGGCCTCGAACTCACAACGCTCCTCCTACCTCAGCCTCCCCAATGCTGGGATTAAAGGCGTGTGCCAACACGCCCGGCACGAATTCCTTATAATGAATGTGGTCATTTTGTATATCTAAGTTGTACCACTAAACTTAAATTAAAAAAAATAAAAATAAAAGAGATGATAAATTTTATGTCATGTGGTTTTTAACCCAGTTAAAAGAACTACTAAATATATAAAAAAAGATATTGATGTATTCACTTCAGCATCACATACACAAATGCTATTGACATGAACAGAGACCATATATTTTAGAATGGTGCTTATTTCAAATTCACTAACAACATCTCATGGTTATCAAGCTCAGGTTGTATGGAAATTGAATCCTGCTAACATGGACTTCAGAGGAACCACCTTTCAAAGTACCTCCTTCTCATCTGTTTGATTGAGAAATCTGTTTGACTGTCCACTGGTTGTGTGGCAGTCCCATACTTATGCCCTCAAAACACCCCACTTCCTTTGCCTTGGCTTGGGTCTTCACATCATTTCATATTATGGCTACTGTAATAATAGCTAATATTTACCAACACCTCCTAAGTGCCAAACAATGGGCTAAGACCTTAACATAATTTAATCCTCACATAACCCTTTTTACTATTATAGTTCAGACTTTATGGATGAGAGAGTTGAGGCATGGTAACATTTCCCAATTTGCACAGCCAACAAATAGTATAGCCCATGTTTAATGATCACACTATAATCCTTGTCTAGAAAGAGGAATACAGAAAAACAGAATAGGAATATCTTTGCTGAAAAGCTTCAATCTCATTTTTTTTAAGACAAAGTCATCACACTTCCAGGAAGTGAGTCTCTGTGAAACAAGGAAGCAAGGAGGATATTTTGAAGTGAACAAGCCGAGAGCTGGTCCTGCAATTCAGACAGGAAGAGACAGAAGCAGTGGGCATTTTAAACTCGGCAGCATGGCATGTGAAAATGCAACGAGAGGAATGTCTCAGTTTTGTGCGGAAGACAAGAGAGTAGACCAAACGCCTGAAGTAAAGGGTTCCTTTGTGGGAGAATTAAAGGGATGATCAGGTTAGTGAAGTTCTGAATGCCAAAGTGAGGGAACTGAACCTTATCAGTGGGCCAGGGATCTTCACACTAAGTGCTCTGAGCCTCAGTCTTTCACCAGTAGTAAGAAACTGAGAAAGCAGGAAGCCTTTGGGTTCTCTGACTCCTTGCTTCATCTAAAGCCTGACTATATCTGCTTTTGCCCATTTTACATTTTGTGAACTACTTAATAGTTTGCCTAAAGAAAGTTCTCCCTAATGATTGCAAATCAAGGAATAAACAAACAAATGAGCAAACTGACTTTAAAAAGCAATACACCAGACAATGGAAAGCCACGTATGGTTGTTGACTAGGATCATGACGCAACCAGAATTTTGTCTTAAAAACAAAATTCTGCCAAGATAGTAAAGGTGTACTGGAGGAGAGGAGAGTAAGTAGGGACATTTTCAGGAACCTTGCTGCAGCTATTTAAGGTGACAAGGCCTGTGACAGTAGAAATAGTTAGAAAAAGACAGATGTTATAGACACTCCAGAGGATACGCACAGAGCATGCTCAATAGGGCATGATGACTGACAGGATCCAAGAGGTGAGAATGAGCCAAAGGTTACATCTCTAAAGTGGACATTTCAGGCCATAGGGAAAACATAGTGTCAGAGACCATTCTAACGTGCCTCAGATAATTCCACATTGGGTGAGCTACACTTCTGACTCATCAGAAGAGAAAACTGGTCTTTATTCATTATTTTGGAAGGGAAAGTTGACATTCATCTTCATAATCTTGTCATGCGAAATAAGAGGCAATGTTTCAGGATTACTTAGAGACCAGTCTTAATATATTTCTGATTGACAGCAAGAAATTCCCACTGGATAGCTCCAGGAAAAATGGAAAGAAACAAGCCTAGTGAGAAGCAGATTCATAAGCCTGTTCTATCTCTGCAGAGAAGTAACTATTTTAGATTGACCTCCAACAAAGGGAGATTGAAAACTAAAGGACAGCAACTAGATTTAATTTGATGGTCTCTAGAGCACCTAGCACATTGCTGATGCTCAATCAAGTGCTAAATTAGCCATGAGAAGAAGCATGGATCCCTAAGCTTAGAGTAAAAGAGAAATTGAGTTAGGCCAAGTGAGGCTCAAGCAGAGGTTTAACGAGGAATGGAATTAGGATCTTCACACTACTCTTTTCTTGGAATGGAAAAAAACTTTGGATGGGGCATCCCAAATTCAACACTAATTATGTATTTTGCTAATTATATATGTGACTATGGGCAAGTCATTTGCTTTTCCAGGTCTCATTCTGTTGTCAAATGAATAGAATAATTTCTGTCATACAAGGCTACTATAAGGGTAGAATTGGATTGTGAAAGTGCTTTAAAAAGCATACATATGGTAAAGCATATCATGATATAAATTTTGTATGCCTGGAAAGTGGTATGTGACCAGAATTTTTATAAATTAAACTACATTTAACATTTTGTTACACAAATTTCAAAGATTCTTATCCTGAACACCCATGTGCTGACAAAGTCCTTGATATTTAAAGGCACTACCCAGCAATAATTTTGCAAGAGTAATTCTTTTAGAAAGGCAGATTGATGAGCCTCATTTTCTGTTAACCTGTACTCATCTTACAATTTCAACTTTTTAAATCCCTTTGCATTGTCATGCAAATGAAACTATCCAGGATAGAATCAGAACATGTTTATTGCCAACAAAATTTATTTGTTTTTGTTCCCCAAGACTGAGCCTTCGGAGGTCATCTCTAGAAATACAGAGGTATGATTTGACTGGATCAGTGAGGAAGACATCAAACTATTTGGTTCAGTTTGATCAACTGCAACCCACCCATTGTCGGATTCCACTGGAGAAGAACATACCACTGAATGGCCACTCTTTTTATAACTTTTTTGTTTGTTTTTTATTTTTTGTCTTTTTTTGAGACAGGGTCTCACCATGCAGTTCAGGTTGGCCTTGAGCTCACTTTGTAACCCAGGCTGCTCTCGAACTTGCAACAATCCTCCTGCCTCAGCCTCCTGAGTGCTAGGATTAAAGGCGTGCACCACCACACCCAGCTGTGATTTTTTTTTGGCTTTCATTAGTACATGTTTGAAGTGCATAATTATACTCACTGTAGGGAAATGTATGTGTACATAACATGTTTTCAATCATTTTTCCCTTCCCTCTACCTCCCTTTCATTTTTCCAGCATCAGATTCATTTATTTATAAGATTTTATTAAGCTAGTTGAACACTGTATTGATTGAAAGCAATACTAATAAGCCAATGGACATATAAAACCTGTAAGATAATTGTATTAAGTCAAGGCACACATTTAGATATGCTGTGCATACTGAATTACAATACCTTCATTCGATCTCATGTTTTTTCCTATTATCTTTTATTTCATATTTTATATATATTACATATATAGGAGATACAGATATATAGATATCAATATCTATACATACTGAGTTTTTTTATATAAGAGAAACTATACAGTATTTAATTTTGTATGTCTGAGTTACTTCCTTTAGGATTATGGGCTTAAGGTACATCCATTTTCCTACAAATGACTCAAGCTTATCTTTCTATATGCATTATTCCATTGCATATAAATAACATCTATCTATATGTAGTATTCCATTGCATATAAATACCACATTTTCTTTATCCATTCATCTGTTGATGGACATATAGGCTGCTTCCAAGATTTAGCTATTTTGAATCGCACTGCTATGAACATAGAAATTTGATTTGACTCAGCTGTTAACCTCCTGAGTATGTTCCCAAAAGAATTAAAGACAATATAGATGCCTACTCTTTGCAAAAGGTCTTTATTATGGGTCCATAAATTGATTACTAAGAAGGCAAATGAAATCTTCTTAACCACTACACAGTGAACATTTTGATAATAAGAGGAAGGAGTCAAAATGTCATTATGAGTATCAGTCAAGCAATCTTACCACTAGGTAAATTAAAATGCCGATATCCTGCAATTTTTCCATAAACATTGACAGATATGCCTAGATGAATGAAGAAACTGTCCTTTTTCATAGGAGTGACTACAAACTTCTAAGCAACCTGAATGCTCATCAGTTGATGAATGGTTGAAAAATTCCTGGTACTGTATATTTATATTATGGACTATGATTTTGCTGTTTGAAAAAAAAGTGAGCCAGATCCATAACTATGTTGGAACATGAACATGTTGGAAGGTTTGCGACACACTGAGTGCAAGTGTCGTTGGCACAAACAACAACATCCCCCCTGGATGAGCTACATGTCTATGTGTATTTGTACATATATGTGCACAAAGCAGGCTATGGAAAGCTTCAGATCCAAGCCGCTAATGTTGTTTACTCTGCAGAGGGGGAAAAATAGAGATCACTGCTTGCTTTTATATTTATGCCTATGCATTATTTCACTGATGGCAGTGGAACATTTACAATTTCTACAAGTAATAATACCTTTAAAAACTTAATATGGAAGTTTGCTTTCCTCCACTGCTTACCCAGTCTTTCAGATGCTCTGTCCTACAAATCTACATTAAGGAATAATACAAGTTATCACTCCCCCAGAGACTTCTGCCTGCTGTGCTCCTAAATCATTTCCATGCCAAGGAGATGAAGGGTGAAGGAACAGAAAGGTCTTTTAATTGGTTTCATCACCCTCTACCCCTTCCTGAAATTTCTTGGAAACAGAAATAACCTACATGAGAATTCAGTTACTGCCCTGTCCATAAATCTTTCCTGTGTGAAAAAGAGGCAGCTGTGCCTTAAAGTCATGCCTATATTTCAAGGAATCAGGAAACTAGCAACCCTGTAGTCAAGGAGTCCCATCTATCCAAACTGCCTGGTCAGTGCTTCAACCTTTGTCCCACTTGGCATACTGCTTACCTCCAACAATAACAATCCAAGTCATACACACAAAAAAAGCCCCACCACCTTTTGAGCACCCCTATAAGACAGACACTATGTGGGGCATTTTTATCTCTAGTTAATCTATACCACAACCTCTATGATAAGTAGGTTTCAATATTTTAAAAATGAAATAAGCATGCAAATCAATAAATGTAATATGCTGTATCAGCAGAGCCAAAGATAAAAATTGCATCATCATCTCAATAGATGCAGAAAAAGCTTTTGATAAAGTTCAACACCCACTCATGATAAAAACCTTACAAAAAGTCAGAATAGATGGTCTCTACTTCAACCTAGTAAAAACCATATGTCATAAACCAACAGACGACATCTTACTAAATGGAGAAACACTGAAAACTTTCAACCTAAAATCAGGAACAAGACAAGGATGTCGATTATCACCACTCCTATTCAATATAGTTCTGGAAACATTAGACAGAGCAATTAAATAAGAGAGAAATAAAAGGAATAAGGATATGCAAGAAAGGAGTTAAATTATCAATATTTGCAGATGACATGATACTCTATATAGAAGACCCCAAAAACTCCACCAAAACAGATTTAAAAAGGAAATTCAGTAATGTAGCCAGATACAAAGTGAACAATCAAAAATGAATAGCATCCCTGTACACAAACAACAATCTCACTGAGCGAGAAATTAGAGAAACCACATCCTTCACAATATAATCCAAAAAAAACCCCCAAAAGCAACAAACAAACAAACTTAGGAATCAATCTAACAAAAGAAGTAAAGGATCTATATATTGAAAATTATAATACTCTGAAAAAGGAGATTGAAGAGGATATCAGAAAGTGGAAAGATATCCCTTGCTCATGGATAGGAAGAACCAACATAGTGAAAATGGCCGTACTTCCAAAACCATTATACAGATTTAATGCAATTCTAATCAAAATACCATTACCATACCTCACAGATCTAGAGAAAACATTCTTAAAATTCATGTGGAAACAGAAGAGACCTAGAATAGCACAGGCAATCCTGGACAACAAAGACAAGGCAGGAGGCATCACAATTCCTGACTTGAAATTATACTACAGAGCTACTGTGATAAAATCAGTATGTTACTGGCAAAAAAAAAACAAACCTGAGGACCAGTGGAAGAGACTGGAAAATTCAGACACAAATACAAATACACTCAGCTACCTTATTTTTGACAAAGGAGCCAAGTCTGTTCACTCTAAGAAAGACAGGCTCTTTAATAAAATTGGTGCTATAAAAACTGGCTTCCCACATACCAATGACTAAAACTAGATCCATTTCTATCATCAAGCACTGAAGTAAAAATGGATTAAAGATCTAAATATTAAAACAGAAACACTAAATCTACTGGAAGAGAAAGTAGGTAAAAATCTTGAAGACATAGGGATAGGCAGAGAGTTCACAAACAAAACCCAAACTGCACGGGAGGTACTTCAAAGAATCAACAACTGGGATCTCATCTTATTAAAGTTTTTGCACATCAAAAAAGTCACCAGCAGAGTGAAAAGACAACCCACAGAGTGGGAAAAATTTTAGCCAGCTTTTCTCCCCTCAGACAAAGACTTCTATCTAGAACATACAAAGCAATGAAAAATTCAGGCCCCCAAATTCAAAGACCCAATCCAAAAATGGGAATCTGAGATGAATATGCACTTCTCAGATGAAGAAATACAAATGGGAAATAAATACATGAAACAATGTTCAACATCATTGGTCATTTGAGAAATGCCAATTAAAACAACACTGGAATTCCATCTCACCCCAGAAAGAAAGGCTATCATCATGAAATCAATCAGTAATGAATGCTGGAGGAACTGTGGGGAAAAAGGAAACCTTCTCCACTATTGGTGGGGGTCTAGACTGGAACAATCATTTTGGAAATCAGTGTGGATATTCCTCAAGAAGCACGTGACCCATCAATTCCCCTTCTGGAAGCTTTGCCAGAAGAATTGAAAACATCCTACCACAATGATATATGTGCATCCACGTTTATAGTAGCACAATTTGTATAGCTCAATCTGGGAAAAAACCCAGATGCCCATGAACTGAGGAATGGATATAAAATATGTGGTATTTTTATACAACGGAGTACTAGTCAGCTATAAAGAAGGATAAACTTGAGGCTTTTGCAGGTGAATAAACGAGACTTGAGACCATACTCGTGAGTGAAATAAATCAGACTCGTGTGTAAACACCATATTGTCTCCTCTGCATAAGAAACTGAAAAAATAAATAAGGTCAAAAATGTACAATAGATAATGTTCAACAGGAAAGAGTAACTGGGATGGGGGAAAGGAAAAAAGAAGGAAATATATATATATATACACACATACATACACAAGATGGTTAAAATAATTATATTACTAATTTCTATTAATTCATTGAGTAGAAAGGCTTGGGCTTATGTTGTTTGATCAAGTTTTCATGCCTATCTCTTGTAATCTGAGCAACCACTTTGAAGATAACAGTACACAATGTATCAACCATTGTTACTCTCCTATTACCTTGTTTTGAAATTTTTTTTTAACCATTGTTTTCATTGTTTTTCCTCTTTAAAATAAAAAATGGGATTGTCTGAAAACACCTTCCAAAGCTTTCACGGAGTTTATTCAACCCTCTGATATCTCGAATGGTACATGTTTTCCTAGCATTGTTCTAATTATATTCTGACAATGCAGATACAAAATTCAGAGAAGGTGACTATTGCTTAACAGTTTGCAGAATTATGTAAACCTGAAATGGGAATGGCTTGTCTAGGATTCAATTTAGTGAGAAAAATGTGCAGTTTTCCAAGTAAACTAGTTAAGCAGGTCTAGTTTTCCACCAAGCAGCTGGGTGGCTCTCACAGAATCCCAGGGAGTCGTTAGTCATGGTATCAACTTTGGACACTGGGATAGCATTTGATATTTTATAAGAGCTTTCCCAGTATGTTTTTTACCTTCTACTTCTAAATTCAAGGGAAATAATGCAAGAAAATTTCTCCAGTTATACAAATGAAGAAATTGCTTCTGAGAGGTTAGGTTTCTGCAAAGTTGAAAAGCTAGGAAGTTAAAGTCTAGGTAGCAATAAATTAAACTGCTCTGAGCTTGCCACACATATCTTCCTGTTCTGCTAATTATCTGTGGTGGAATTATGGGGACACAGTATTAAAATGTGTATGGATTCACAGCTTTGTCACTTTCTTGCTATATGGCACTGGACAAGTCAATCATCAGCTCTGTGCTTCAGTCTCTGTATCTATAAAATTTGTAGATATTAACTATGCCTGTTTTGCAGAGTCATTGTAAGACATCCTAGATAAGTCACGTACCACATTTAGCCCAGTACCTGGCACACAAGAAGCATTCAGCCCAGGCAAACTGCTCCTGTTCCATTTTAAAACAGTCAGATACTCATGGGTAGACATGTAACATTGATCTCTACGAGACTACGGGCCCTATCAAAGTTATTTTGCAATACTGCAGATATTTTAATACAGAGCAAGTTTATTCATAACAACGAGAAGTCCAAAGATGGAAAACATGATTACAAAGAGATTTGTGACTCTCAGAGGCCATAACTGGTCATAATCACTTTCAGGCTTTCTGTTGCCCCTAGAGCCACAAGGAGACTAAACTGACAATGGGTGGTTATACTGCGTTGTACCTACTATGAAGTATGAAAGCCCATGGCAAGGAGTATCTTTTCCAGCTCCAACTTGCACTGTACCAGTGCTATCCTTTGGGGCTGAAAACTGTCCAGTGCCACAACACCCCCTATATTAAGTCAATCAGAGATGTTGACCTATGTTTCTTGCTCCAAACAACAGGGAGGTATACAAGGAGAGGAAGAGAGGGAGAGGGAAAAGGGAGAAGAGAGGGAGAGGAAGAGGAAGAGGAAGAGGAAGAGGGACAGGAAGAGAAAGGAGGGAACATGATGAAAAAGAAAAAAGCAGGATCCGAAAAACAAGGTGAAGAGTGGTGTAAAACAGTCACAGAAAAGGGTCACAGAAGTAAGTGAGCGCTGGCATTTCCTAGATACAGCCAGCAATTCAGAAGAACTCAGGGGCTCTGGTTCCCCCACACTGGGAATGCACTAAATGCCACTGAATTGTTCACTGTAAAAATGTTAATTTTGTTGTATGAATTTTACTTAAAAAAGTCAGAATTTCATTGCACCATGGTACTGGAGAGAATTGTATGCAGACACTAGCTCTAACCTGGGCTTTAATGGGCCTTCATATACAATTAATGCTTGTTTGTGTCCCTCTTATAACTTGTTCTCTCTATGCTGTCTACTCTGCAAGTGTGTGCATGTTTGTGTGTGCATTTATGATTTCTCCAAATACCTCCTATGATCCTTGTCTGCAAGATCTTTCTCAAATAGCACCCATAATAACACCCAGCCATTCTGAAGTTCCCACTCTGTGCTCAGCTTTAATCCTCACAACAACTCCCAAAGGTAACAATTATTATTACATCCACACCTCAGATGAGGGAATGAAGACTGATGAAAGTTCCAGGAGTTACTACAAACTCTCCAAGCAAGTCAAGCAGCCATGCTGAAACTGCTGATGACTATGTTTGCAGTATGCTAGTCTTTGCTTCAAGCATGAAGCAGCCGGTTTCTATTAGGTGTCATGGATACACCAGAAATGGTACAAAGAATGTGACTTCTACCTTCAAAGAAATGGAAATGCAGATTGGGGAAGTTCTGTTGCAGGAGATCACAAAGAATCACTTTCAAGGATGTTTGGCTGCTAGACAAATTCCATTAAAAAAAAAGCTCAAAGAAGAGCTGACAATAATAATACCCAGAATAAATTTGTTAATTTATATTGACTGAACACATTTTTGGCTGCATGTATTTTAACACTTGCCTGACCTCATTTGTTCTTCACAGCAAACCTATAAGTTGTATACCAACCTCATAAAAAAGTAAAGAAACTGAGGTTCAGAGAGATAAAACAACGTAACTCATCTAGGTTGCATAACTAGCAAGCAGAAGTAGACTGGATTTGAACTAATCCAGACCTGTACATAAAAAAACTCAGTAAACACCCATTAAAGAAAGAACCATCTTTCATTTATTGAGCTCTTGCTGTATTTTCTATCTCCTACAACACATAACTCTATGAATTTGGTACCATTATTTGCTCCATCTTACAGATGAAGGTAAAGCTCAGAGATGCTAAGAAACTTGTCTAAGTTTACACAGCGACTAGTAGCAAAGCTAGGGTACAAACTCAGAGCTGACCAACTCCATCGAAGGTCTTTGTCATTTGTCATCTAGAATCTCCCTCTGGTTCTACATGCTCAGTAAAGTCCAGCTGGTTATTTCTATGAATCCATGTTTGTTGGTCTTCATTTGGATGTAAACAAGGGAGATACAAACATTGGGCTAGACTCTAATTCAATGCATGGAAAACACAATCACTGCCTGCAGGCAGAAGCAAAACAACCTATTATGAAGGAGAAAGCAGAGAAGAAGGCCCAGAAAATTCTAATGGAAGCAGAGGTTGCTTTCCATATACTACCACCAGGGGAGAGACATTTTGGCTTCACTGACAGAAGCAACAAACTCAGAGCTTACCACAGCCAGCACAAAATGAGACTTTTCCTTAGATTTCTGTTTCTAATAAATGAACGAGTCCCTACCTAAAGGAAGAAGCTGGGCCCAAGCAGTCTGTACCCTAATATCTCATCAGAATTCTTCTGGTCTTCTAAAAACCTCAGATGGGCTCCAAATGCTATCCACTGAAAGGGACTGAACTTTTTCTGTGACCTGTATTTTCGGCTTGCTTTTGAAGAGCACAATTCATATCCTCTTCCATTTACTGCAAGTCTTTGTTTGTGCTTGTTCTCTTGGGCACCCTGTTCTGTTCAGTGGATCAGAGTGACCCTCAAAGGGCCAGAATGTGCCACTTACAGGGAGTTGTCATGGTCAAGAGCTCAGAATTATGGGCTGCCATTCTATAGAGCTCTGTGTGAGCACCATACTTCACTTAGAGAATTTCTCTTGAAATGCTGAGCTCTCCATGGCCAGTTCCAAAACACTTGCTCACTGAGACAGATATAAATGGAAGGGTAATTCAGTCCAAGGGCCTTGCCATTCCAAGTGTGGTTCATGAACTAGTGGTACTAGCATCACCAGGGAGTGTATTAGAAGTGCAAAAGCTGAGTCCTGCATGCCAGGGCACACCTGTAATTCCAGCACCCTGGACAGCTGAGGCAGGAGGATCCCAAGTTTGAGCCCTGATTTTGCAATCTCGAGACATAATAAGACCCTGTCTCAAAATTAGAAAAAGAAAAGTTAAAAAGTAGGTATGCAGCTCACTGTAGGGTGGAGGTATAGGTTAATTGTAGAGCACTTGCCTAGCATAAGAAAAACAATGTATGCCGTTCCCAGCACCGAGAGAGAGAGAGAGAGAGAGAGAGAGAGAGAGAGAGAGAGAGAGAGGGAGAGAGAGAGAGAAGAAAAAGAGGAGGAAGAGGGGGAGGTGGGGAGGGGGAAGAAGAGGAAGAAGGAGGGGGAGAAGGAGGCAGGAAGGGAGGGAGGGAGAGAGGGGGAATCTCAGGTCCTGATGCAGGCCTGAATTAGAAACTGAGTTTTTATCAAATCTCCAGGAACCTGGAGTGTGCTCTAAAGTGGAAGATTCAGCACTTCAGGACTGGGGTTCCAAAAGGCTTTCATTCTCACCATTCCCTCTGAAGATTTCAAATTGTTCCAAGAGTTTCCAAGTGTGGTTGTGGATTATTTTTTCTGGGAAGCTTCTTTTTTAAGGAATTTTCTTATTTGGAGAAATTTTTAAACTAAAAGCAGAATTTTAAGAATAGTACAAAGAACTCCTCTATACCCCTCACACAGATTCACTAAATGTTAGCATTTTGCCGTATTTGCTTTATTTCACCCTCTCTATATTACTGTTTTTCATTCCTAATGCATCTGAGTTTGTTATAAGCACCATACCCTTCACCCATAAATGCTTTTAGTGGGTATTTCTAAGAAGGATGTTCTCTTATATAACCACAACACAAGTTTCTAGGTTCAGGGATTTTTTACTTCTATAAAATTACAGTAGTACCTTGGTTCAGGAATATAATTCTTTCCACAATTCTGGTCACAAGCCAAATTGGATGAGAACAAAATCAAATTCAATGGTTAGGTTCAATGATGACTTTATGGCGAAATTTCATTCAGTTCTTGACCAATTCAGTTTGCCAGACTAGTGTAAAGAATCAAATCCATGAATCCACATACCACAGTATCTAATGCATAGTCCATATCCAAATGTGGCCAGTTGTTTCAGTTCATGTCTTCTGTGGTAATTTTGTTTACCATCTAAGGAGTTTTTTGCCATTGTTGTTGTTTTTGTCTCTTTTGCACTGAGGAATATATTCAGTGTCTCCTAAGGAGCTTTTAAAAAGTACCAACTCTGTGACCATAACTTGTGGCAAATAAAACAGAATCTCTTATGTCATATAGTAGAATGTTGCTCCATCCTTTATGTTGCCAATGATAGAATTTAACTTTTGTGACCAAATAATATTCCAAATATTATTCTACATTTCTTTATCCACCGATGTATACCTCAGTTCACAGTTGCTTTCACATCTCAGCTATTGTGAATAATACTGTAATTGATATTGGGAGTGCAGGGACCCATTCAGTATGCTAATTTCAAGTGGGATATCTAGATCATACAGTAGGTCTATTTTAAATTTTTAAGGAACTTCCACACTATTTTCCATAGTGACTGTATAATTTACATTCCCACCAAGAGTGTATAAGAGTTCCCCTTTCTTCGTATCCTCAATAGCATATATTTTTTTTTGTCTTAAAAAGAAGATGGAACCTCTGAGAGAGGGGACTGTGCTAAAGCTGGCTGATAGCTCCTGTTGTGCATTCAAGGCTGAGAAATACTGTACTAGACTTTTTCAATGAACCCTGTGAACTCTTGTCAGGAGGATAAATTTCCAAAATAAGTTGTCTAGACCCCATGTCTCCGTTAGTATGAGTTCTGGCAATCCTAATGCCTTCTGAGGCTCCCTGGGTCTTTCCTTACTTCCTACTGATGCCGCCTTTCTAATGGAAATAAAACGTTTGCTTTTTTTCATTCCGTTATTTACCCTACAGCTTCTCGGCACTATTCCTCTTGCTTTATGAAAACTGAAGCCTTGAAAATGGTATATGTTCTTTGATAGATTCTCCACAAAGCTAATTGTAACGATTTAGCTGCATCATCTAGAATTGTAGCAGAGCAAGGACGGATGGTGAAGAAAGAACACCAGAGATTTAGTGAATTAATGAAGGCAAGGACCAAATTTCTCTTTGGGCTCGCCACATTTTCTTAATGTCAGACAATTGCTTTCTCATAACTAGACTGTTTTCTCATTCTCTTGGTTTGAGAGCAAGCTGCTGAGGTGAGCAGATGCAAAATGCTAGGGCTGCACTGGACAAGATGGTAATGTACAGAGGGGGAGCGATGGAAGCACCAGCCAGCTAATCCCACCAGCAAGCAGCCTTTTGCATTTCCTCAAAGAATTTGGGTCATTCTAACTGGTCAGTCTACCACATCAAGGTATCTGTTCTGTTTCCATCCATTAGCAGATGAATGGGAAGCAGATCTAGGGGGAAGCTCACAGTAATTCATGATATTGAGTCTTCTGGGTGCAGAACTATTTCCCAAGCATCAAACCAACATTGTCACAGCTACTGTTCCCCTTTCACCTAAACACCTGTTTCATTGTGGCCAACAAAAGTCAGCTTTCTTTGAAAGAGATCTGTTAGATGGAGCTGAGTCCATATTTGCATATATTTGCAAATATTTTCTTAAAGAAAGGTGAAGGCAGTGAATGGATGATTTTACATCAAAGTTGCTTTGCAAATATCTGGTAAATTGCCTTGTTTTTAGTATACATTGACATATTTATATATTTAAGAGAACTAGCCTATTCACATGGATTATGTTAACAAATGTATCTTTGCAGTTAGTCGATGACAAAATTTTTATGAGTGGTCAGTGTCTCTCCTCTTCACAGAAAGAAAATTATGTACCAACAAGATTATTCTCTCTGGCCCAGGACTCAAGAACTTTTTAAATTGTGTGCATCCTGATTAAGAACTAATGAATCCTCTAGCTATTACCAAAGTTCTAACAGAAGGCACTTGTATTCCTAGGCAACCATTAGAAAATACTTTAATTAGAACCCAGTGTGCACTGCCATTACCATCCCTAATCATCTCTTTCATCAAAGGATTCTTTGTCTTACTACAGAATTTGGTCCCTGCCAGCAACACAGAATGTGTTTAAATTTATCAAGTACAGTATGTATGAATTGCACATACCCCAAATTTTCTTACAAAAATGTCAGCTTTGGGAAATAATTTCACAGAATATGATATTTAATATAGCTTAACTCAAGATAACAAAGGATTGTCTCTCATGTCAGAATTATAAAAATTGGTTGATATTTTCCCCAGTTATTTTTCATTATCTAGTTATTTGAAAGATACATAAGCATACATTCCCGATGCTATTGATCTGAATTCAGGTTTATATGCCATAAGTGTAGTTCATACATATATACACTCAAATATCTATCTTTTTGCCACTGCTATAATTAAGATTCAATGGTTTGTGCTTCAATCCATCCTCCAAAAACACATAACCCCTACCTTGATAATAAAAGCCTTGGATCTTTATTGTGTTATTCAAAGCCTTCTCTGTTACTTGGTGTCACAGATTACCTCCACTACTGTTGTTATGGTTTAGATATAAAATGTTCCCCTAAAGTCTCATGTGCTTGGAAGGTAACTGGGTTACAGGGGTGCTATACTCATCTATGGAAGTGGGGCCTAGATGGAGGCAGGTCACTGCGCACATGTTATGGAAGAGAGTGTTCTTATTTCCAGCTCCTCTCTTCTCTCTTTCTGTTTCCCCACTGCCATGACATGGGCAGATGTCATCCACTGTGCCTTCAATCATGCAGTCTTTGCCTTGGAGTTGGCTATACATGGAATGAATCCAAGGAAACTATGTGCCAAATGTCTTTTCCTTTAGATTGCGGGTATCGGGTGTTTCATCTCAGAGACTAAATAAGTGACTAATATACTCATTTTCAGTGCTCTAAATAAACCATCTTATTTAATTTCATATATGAAAGAAATGTTCTAGAGTGCTTGCTGTGTCCAAACCTGTGTCATATCATTACCCATTTATTCTTTTTCACAACCCAAGAGGTACATCATATTACTCTCACTTTGCACATAGTGAAACAGAGGCTGATAAGCGTTAGATAATTTGACCCAAACCAGGCTGCCAAATTGTGGCATCAAACATCTCAAGCTAAGCAGTCTCACTTCAGTCCCTTCCCTCTTTTTTCTAAGTTTTTTAAAATTTTAAACAAAAGGGAAGTAAGAAACCAAAACAAAACAATTTCACAACCAGCCAATAAGCCAATAAGAGAGTAACAATCATCAGCGCACTGCATATTGTTACATTCCCAGTAATTATTTAGGATAAAAAATATAGACATGAAACATTATCCAACAAATTATTAGCACAACACTTTTGCCTCAATGAATCAAGAGAAACCTGCTATATGACTATCTTTTTTGTTATGATTGCTCTATTGTTTTCAAATAAACATTTTGCATTAAAAATGAAATCTGAAGATGGCCCTGAGAAAACTACTTTTCACTCAAAATTCTTTTTCTTTAACTGTCTTAACTAACTTTTTATATACACAGATTTTATTTCAGTTCATCACACTGGTGCAACAATGCAATATTTACATATGTGTGACTTATTTAGTTCACTGAGAAGTATATTTTCAGTACTCATCCATTTAAGAGTGAAAATGTCTAGTTTATTGTTCTTTATAGCTGAGTAGTATTCCATCATGTAGAAATACCACATCTTTTTTATCCATTCCTCAGTCAAGGGGCATTTAGGTTGTTTCCAAGATCTAGCTATTATGAACTGGGAAACTATGAACACAGATGCATGTATATCACTGTGGTAGGATGTTTTTAGTTCTTTCGGAAAGATACCTAGAAGGGGAACAGCTGGGTCAAATGGGACCTCCAATCCCAGCTCTTTGAGGAGTCTCCACACTGACTTCTACAGTGACCTCACCAGCCTGCATTCCCACCAACAGTGGAGAATACGAGTTTTTGCCCGTAGCCCCTCCAACATTTGTTATTGGTTGACTTCTTAATACTAGCCATTCTTTCTGGGATGAGGTGAAATCTCAGTGTTACTTTCATTTGCATCTCTCGAATGGCCAGTGCTGTTGAACATTTTTTCATGTATTTATTTGCCATTCGTACTTTTTCATCTGAGACGTGTGTGTTCATCTCAGATGCCCATTTTTGGATTTGATCTTTAAATCTGGGAGGAATGATTTTTTTAAGTTCTTTATAGGTTTTTGATATTAATCCTTTATCTGAGGGACAGCTGGCAAACATTTTCTCCCACATTGTGGGTAGTCTATTCACACTGTTGGTGGTTTCTCTTGCTGTGCAGAAGCTTTTCAGCAGGGCGAGATTCCATTTGTTGATTCTTTGCGATAATTCCTAGTACCTTCCCTCTTAACCTCAACTGCCCAAATATTTTCGTGTGTTCTGTCTTGCATTTTCATGCCATCATATTTTTATTCTTGATATTCCCTTCTTTGGAAGCCTTGTATTAGTTAGGGTTTTCTAGAGGGACAGATTCAATTTAAAAAAAAAAAAATATATATATATATATATATATATATATATATATGAGTAGACAAGGGGTTTAATAGGTAAGCTTATAGCATCAGAAATAAAGAATCTCAATGACTGTCTGTAGGATCTGAGATTAAAGAATCCAAAATGGCCGGGGAGCTGGGGAGCCAAAGAATCTGTAGCAGTTGAAGGTCAAAGGTCTGGAAGCTCACTGGAATGTCACTGGTATAAGTCTGTGTCAGAAAGTCAAAGTGTCTGTGGTAGAAGACTGAAAGAACTAGAGACTAAGGTCGAAAAGCAATGGTGAGGACCGAAATTTCTCTATAGAAAGAGAAATGCTTCCTTCCAATCTCTCTTTTTATTCTGTCCAAACCCCTAGCTTATTTGGTTGGTACCAGCCATATATAGGGTGGGTTTTCCACATTGTTTGCTGGCCTGTCAATCATCCACAGATAACAGCCAGGATTTACTAATCAGTTATGGGACTCTTAAATCAAGCTGACACACCAAAATTATCAATCACCAACCCTGTTTGCTACTCCACCATCTCTGCTTGCTGCAACCCCACCTACCTGGTGTTTCACTGTGGAGTCTCTCCTGATCTCCCATGGAACCATCGCTCCTGGTTCTCATAGCACTGACTCTAGCATTACTACTACTTGTTTATTATTGTAGTTATTGATGCAAATGTTTCCTTCTCTTACCTACCTTTGCCCTGTCTAATAGGAATCCCAGCTCACTATCACTGTAGCCCTATAATGTTGAAGCCAAGAAAGTGTCAGCCAGGGATACATTATCAGGATAGTTGTAGAGGTAAGCAATGGAGTAGGTCATTTCTAAGCTGCCTCTTCAGAGTAACTGGCATATCTTTGGGGGACTACAGAGCTGGCAAAATTACAGTCTCTCATGCAGGTGTGGACTAACAAGAACTGGCTATACCCTCCCTCTGTGTCTCTTATATCTATATGTCACTGTCAAGAGCATCTCAAGGTGACACTGCTCAGCAGGTCTGGCTCCAGGACTACAGTCTTTTCCAGTTCCTTCTCTATGGGATTATCCTTCCTTTTTCTGTGTGAGATGATGATCCATGGGCATACTTATGTCTGCAGCATTTGGAACTTTGATTGTTAGTCTAGCCATGTGTGCCCCTGTCCCAGGAGGTCCAGGGTAAAACTTGAAAATTGGTACTTCTAGTAGGTCCCTAGGGCACTTCTCCAGGCAATGGCTTTACTCACAAGGGGATGCCTTTGCTCTGACTGCTGCCCACTGAATCTTAGGGTCCTACGTGGATGAGGCAGGAAGATGAGCTCTGAATTGGGAGGCTGACGATAGGATTACACTGTAGGTGCTGGATCTAGAGGTTTGTGTGACTTGGGCAAGTCTCTAGTTACATGACATACACAAGATCAGGGTGAAGTTGGCTACTACTACTCTAGATATTTCTAGAATTTAGAGTTGGTCAGTTGCTCAGAATTCTCTATAGCTTGGTCTTTCAAGTCGTGATCCCAGATATCCCCTCAACACTTCCTCAAGAATTCATTCCTCAAATATACAAGTGCCTACTCCTGTCCACCATGACTCCAAGCTGGAGCCACCTCACTTGCATGGGAGTTTCCTTCGGTAGCCACCCTGGTGTGAGTAATCCAAAGAATAAAGTTGGTGCCTTCCCTCTTGGAGACCCAAACCTGCCTATAGAGTGTACATGTGCCTTGTGCATTCTATGTGAAAGACATTTCAGAACAGAAATAAACACAAGAATCCTTAAATACACGGTAACTCGCCTCCCCCCTCCAAAAATGATACAGAACCCTAGAGTCAAAGTTCCATGTATAATCCTGGGTAAAATGGAATCTCAGAGTTGTTTGGATTTGCCACTTATTTTGTAACTTTGGGTGAATTATTTAACATCATTGAGCCCCACATAGCTTTTAAATGGGGACAACAACAGTACATAGGTTGTTCTGAGGATCAAATAAGATAATATATGCAAGGCATTTATGGAAGTACCTGATGCATACAAAGTGCACAAAAATTGTAGCTATGATTTTCAAAAATAAGATGATGGCTTCTTCTAGACAAATTAGGAACCAGAAAACACTATGGCTGCAGATTTCCTTTCTTATATGTCCCAATAGTGCACAGTAATAATACATATACTTTACACTTTTCATAAGACTACTCACTCAATCTTATCTCCTGGCCCTAGTTTTTTGAGGCAGGGTCACTCTATGTAGCTCAGGCCGACCTTGTGATCACGTTGTAGCCCAAGCCTGCCTCAAACTCACAATGCTCCTCCTACCTCAGCCTCCCGAGTGCTGGGATTAAAGGCGTGCGCCACCACGCCGGGTTCACTCAATCTTTTTAGCCACCTCTCCCCCTCATCTCTTTCCCCATCTCCAAAAGTCTAACTTCTTGTTTCCTATTATCTTTCCTTTATTTTATTCATTCATTTATTTCTATTTTAGAACTTTCATAGATGAGAAACCATGTGATTTTTAACTCTCTGTGTCTGACTTATTCCCCTTAGCATTATGCTCTTAAGTTCCATCAATTATCCTGCAAATGACATGATTTCATTCTTCTTTATAGGTGAATAATGGTCTGTTGTGTCAATAAATACATGAATAGAGGCTGGGGATCTAGTTTAGTGGCATAAATGCCTGCTTGGCAAGCATGAAGTCATGAGTTTGATCCCTGATACCAAAAAAAAAAAAAAAAGAAGCATATGAATAAAACATTCATCATCTTTACTCATTACAAAGATGCAAATTCAAACAACTCTGAGGTTCCATGTCACTCCAGTCAGAATAGCTGTCATCAAGATTTCAATTCCTGGTATCAAAGAAAAACAGAAAAAAAAGAAAAAGAAAAAGAAAAGAAAAGAGAAAAGAAAAGAAAAGGAAAGAAAAGAAAAGAGAAAGCAAGAAATGCTGGTAAGTCTGTGAAGGGATAAAGGAACTCCTTTACATTTGTGGTGGAAATGTAAACCAGAACAATCACTATGGAAATCAGTATGGAGATTCCTCTGAAAACTTAAAGTAGAAATTTCATTTGACCAAATTACACCTCTTCTGGGTATATTTCTGAGTTAAGTAGACCTTACTATAGTAGTACATGCTTATACATATTTATAGGGATGCAATTCACAGTAACCAAAATCTGGAAACAGCATAGATGCCCATGAACGAATGAATAAATAACTCCAGTAACTTTTGAAAACTTAACATAGAAATTCCACCAAGCTACACCTCTCCTGGATGTATTCCTGAGCTAAGGACACCTTACTATAGTAGTGATATATGGGAATGAAACTCTCGACCTACTATATGTCCAGTACAAGTTCGTGTTCTCTAAAATCGAAGAATGAATTTTAGGAACGATGGAGGTCAAGACCAGAAATATTTATTGAGAGAAAGAAAACTTTTGTCTGACAGAGAGACAGAAGGGGTCCCAAGTGGGATGCCAAAGACTCTGTCTTTTCTAGTGATTTTTATAGAGTAAAACCATGATGGGGAAAACAGAACTCACAAGGCAGATGGGCATGAGGTGGGACAGAATTGTGGTCAGTCAATAAGATTAATTGCTTACATAAAGTTGACCCAATCAGGGACAAATGGGGAAGCGAGTCAAGTAGCAAGCAAGGGTTCTTAGGGATCAGTGACTCTTTCTGTAGGGGGCTGCGATGGTAATTCCTGGCTTCTCAAGGTGATTCATAACGAATCTCTAATGTTTACACTTCAGGTGTGGTTGCATTTGTTTTGCCTTGTCTTGAGATCTGGCCCACAGCAAGAGGTGCATGTCTCTTCCAAGGTCACAATACATCTGGTCCTCTGTGCCAGCTCCTTTGAGGGCCTAGCCCTATCTGACTGTCTATAATATTTCTAACTAACTCAGCTACCTGTAGCAGTAGTATATGCATACACATGTTTATAGGAATGCAATTCACAATAACCAAACTCTGAGAACAGCATAGATGCCCATGAACAGATGAATAGATAACTTGAGTAACCTTTGATAACATGCATAAGCCAAACCAGCACAACAATGTTGTGGAATTTCCATCAGTCTTACCTATTAGTCCAAGAAAAACCATCCCACCTCTTTATGCTACCAATTACATTTCTCATCTTGTTACACTCTGCAAAATCAGGATAGCATCCCAGGCTGTGGTACCAGCTGTACCAGCAGGATAAAGTGCAAAAGACTCAGAGATTCGTTATGGTGTTTAACACTGATCTGTTTACTCAACAGAAATTAGACAAGGATTCTAGACTTCAGCAATTTCACTTCCCTGCTTTTTTGCTCTTTTCTTCCCTTCATGTTTCTGTCATTTGTGACAGCTAGAAATAGAAGTAAACAGCAGACTTTCTGTGTGGGTTCCTTGTTCGACTTCCCTGATCTTTTCTCTGGAGCTGGTTCCTTTAGGCAACCTTCAAGGCCTCAGAAAGAGGCACACTGACCCTGCTTTCTCTGTTGTAGCCACAACAGTCCTCCAGCTGTTCCTTAATTTTGTGAGACCTGCCAAGCCCTTAAGGGCATTTACATTTCCTTCCCACTGGTAGTTCCTCCTATTGACTCTTCCTCTTTCTCTCTTTTTTTGGTCTTGTTTCAAATGTCAATGCCAACTAGGTAATGGTGAGAAAAATCACTTAACCTCTCTTGGCAGGTATTTTTTTCATCTGTAAAATGGAGATACTATTGATATTAATTTCATAGATTTTTTCTGAGAACTGATGGCCATAATATACATGAGGAAATTAGACCAACAGCTAATATAATGTTAGCACAAAGTAAGCATTACTATTATTCAGGTTTATATCCAAGAGAACTATACCCAAGAGGAAGACAGAACTATTTTCATTGACTGGAAAGGCAGTCAAGACTTGGAAGAGTGAAAAGATTTATCTAAAGTTACCTAGCTAATAAGTAAGACAGCTAAAATAAGATATAGGTCATTGGTTTCCTTGTCCAGTGCTTTGTAAGGTCCTGAGCAAAGAGTATGTTTTCATCAATGCTAGCTGCCACAGAATGAGAATTTGGGCTCACATTGACTTCTAGGAATCATACGCTTCTTGTGCTGAATAGGACCTGGAACTCTGCGAATCTTGCAGGATCTCACAATGTAAGTGAAAGAGTATAAAGATAGAGCAACAAGTGTCCTTGGAACAATGGGTGTGCTGACAATCACAGACAATCTCCACCTTATATAACTAGGACTCAGAGGATGGTTGTTCAGAATATAGGTTTTTCTCAAGAGAAATGTGACTTTACATAATGATAAATACCTAAATCAGCCTACCAAACATACCTAAAGTACCACACTGCTACTTCTGTGGAACCTAGCCCACAGACTTTATGGGAGAGTAAGAGAGAAGAATGAGATAAGACTGAAAAGGCAGGCAAGGACAAGATTCTGCCAGGTTATGATGACCCAGTTAGAAAGCTGAGCTTTATTCCAAGTATGATGGGAAGTCACTGGAAGCTTTTAAATAGAGGGATGATATTGTCTGAATTACATTTTTAATATAACAGACTCATGCTATAATAAGAAACCATATAGAATGTGGTCTTTAGTGAGACAGACTGGACATGAATCTCAACTCTATCCCTGTGTAGCTTGCATTTCTTCTGTTCAGTGGACATATAATAGTACTCACACAGGTGGCTCGTGTGGGTCACTATGGTGAAAAGTATAAAAATGTATGTGAAGTGCCCAGTTTAGTGCCTCCCCATAGTGGGTGCTCAATATGTGTTAGCTGCAATTATTGTTAGAATTAGCAGAAATACTATAGCAGTCACAAATTTGAGAAAACACATAGTATGCAGCCTAGATCAAGTATTGTGTCAGTGCTGGTTGAAATGAATGTTTTAGACTCCCAAGACCTAACACTACGATAGAGTCTTGAGTTGCAAAAAGAAGCCTGGGGTTGCTGCTAAATAATGAGAATGCACAGAGCTACATTTGAAAATACGATGAGATGACAGAGAAGGCACAAAAAATTTTTTTTCCTCTCCCTTGTCACTTCCTCAAAATCCCAGTCTTCGTTCATTCAAAAATGGAGTACCTCCTGTGTGCTATCTGGCTTAGGGCCATACCAACTTTCCAGCAACAGCTGAGTCATAAGCACCATGGAAAAGCCTTACCAGGCCAAGCTGTGCCCTTACACCATGGGGATTGTGCAATGCAGCAACTGAGATGAGACAGGCGCCAAGGATTCCAGCTACTGTGAACATGGACTTTTTCTTTCTGGACTTTGTCCTGAGTTACACAAAGTGACTAACAACCTTCTAGAAAGCAGGGGGAGGCTAGGATCCCAGTGCGGCACATGCCTTACACACACCCTGTGCTGCAGACAGTACAAACTCAGAAAATGAGGATGACGCAAAGAGATTTCTCTCTTTGGCACAGCCCTGAGCTCCAAGGTCTTCTATGGCCTCACCCAGTATGTAAAGCCCGACAACCTGTCAGGAATAAGTGACTGCAATAACACCTCATTTTTTCCCTTACCCTTGTAGAGCTGTGCCATGCCAACCCATTCTGAAGCTGTCTCAGCCTGGGGCCAGTTTGGTGTGCCAGAAGTGCAGCAGGAACGACTTAAATTAAAGACGAGGTGCTACTCAGTTCATCTGCTACCAGTATTGTTCCTGGCTCAATTCTTTAACATATACTTTCGTGCATTTATTCATTTGATCATTTGCTTATTTCACAGCATTTACTGAGTGCCTCCATGTGGCGGGCACTGTATAAGGTACTAGAGATGTACAAGACGAAGTCCTATCCCCAAGAAGTGGTATACTAGATCATTCTCATTAGAATATTATTTTCCCCGTCTAAAAAACGTTACTAAACTCCTCTCTAGACCCTAATTTTGCTAATTCCTTTCCTAGATATCACTTTTGCCCTGATCTTCACATTTTACTAAAACTTTGAGGCATTTGTTTATGTCAGTTGTCTCCAAATCCTCTCCTTCCTTTCTCTCTTGGACTCACTCTAATTACTATTCTGACTGAGATCACCAGCGACCTCCATATTTCAAAATCCAGCGGTGAATTCTCAGTGCTCATCTAACCTGAGCTGTCTTCAGTGTATCTTCACAG
>RJWM01013655.1:0-52700 GCA_004363535.1 Dasyprocta punctata
TGATTTCCAGGCCGGCTTGGGCTACAACGTGAGCACAAGGCCAGTCTGAGCTACATAGTGTGACCTTGCCTTAAAAAAAAAAACCTAGGGCCGGGAGTTTGGCTCAGTGGCTTAAGCGCCTGTCTGGCAGGTGCAAGGTTGTGAGTTCGATCCCCAGTGCCGCAAAAAAAAAAAAAGAAAGAAAGAAAGAAATTACAAGGAAATCAACATGAACAACCAGTCAATTGGCCCCAGATTACACGATTTCCTATTGGTATCTATTTCATTCAAAATATAATAGAAGTCACTAGAGGGTTACATCAGGGAAGTAAAAATCATCTTATTTTTTGTTTACATTTATGATGCTGTTAATTGTTATAATAGTTTAACTGATAATTGTGAAGGATTAAAGAAAAACAATGCAAACTTTATAGAGCAGCTCTATCATTTTTTGTCGTTTTTTTTGGCGGGGGTAGCAGGGATCGAACTCATGACCTCGTGCTTGCCAGGCAGGTGCTTGTGCTGCAGAGCTAACCCCCTGGCCCTCACACTACCATTTTTTAAAGTTTTATTTTGTTTTATTTTGTTTTGAAACAGGATCTAGCTATGTAGTCCAGGCTGGCCTTGAACTCTCAGCCATCCTCCAGTCTCAATCTCTTGAGTGCTGGGATTACAAGCATGTGCCACTACACCTGGCCATTTTTTTAGTTCTTAACCCTGAATTATACTGTTTTCAATATAAAAATCATCCAAGAGAATCAAAGAATTAAATTCACGTATTTGTATGTTATCTTAATCAGATAGTGTCTGACTTCTTTTTGCCAGTTAATTTCTGTTTCCATTAAGTATCCTTTTTTTTTTTTTTTTTTTTTGAGACAGGGGCTCACTATGCAGTTATGCAGTTTAGGCTAGTCTTGACCTCACTTTGTATCCCAGGCTGGTCTTGAACTTGCAACAATCCTCCTGCCTCAGCCTCCCCAGTGCTGGGATTACAGGCATGCGTCACCACACCCAGCTTCCAAGGACTATCTTTTTAATCCTTTACTGAAGTGATTTTGGATTTTAATAAATTTCTCCTAGAGGCTGTTGAAAATATTTGTGATTTTTTTTAAGTACTCTGTTATAGAACTCCTAGAAACTTAAAAAGCAGAACACTAAATAAATTATAAAAGCTAGAAAATGTTATCTATTGGATTAGTACACCAAAGAATATATACTACCCAAGCTAAAAATCAAAAAGTAGCCAAGTGCGGTAGCACACAGCTGTAATCCCAGCACTCAGGAGGCTGAGGCAGAAAGATCGCCTCAAGTTTGGGGCCAGCCTTCGACATACAGTGAGTTTGAGGCCAACATGAACTACATCAAGAGACCCTGGCTTGTGCCGGGCATGGTGGCGCACGCCTTTAATTCCAGCACTTGGGAGGCTGAGGTAGGTGGAGCATTGTGAGTTCAAGGCCCGCTTGGGCTACAACGCCAGCGCAAGGCTGGCCTGAGCTACATAGTGTGACCCTGCCTCAAAAAACCAGGGCCGGGAGTTTGACTCAGTGGCTTAAGCGCCTGCCCTGGCAGGCGTGAGGCTGTGAGTTCGATCCCCGGTGCCGCAAAACAAAAAAAAAAAAAAAAAAAAAGAGACCCTGGCTCAAAAAATAAAACAATAAATAAAATACAAATGAAAAATAACATCAGGAACAACTGCCACTGTCACCACCTGTGACAACTGTTGAAACAACTGGAAACTCTTCCTCCATCAAAAGATGTGATCTATGTCCCCTCCTTGTTAATCTACAGAAGTTTATAATTTACTTGCTTATAATCAACAGAATGTAGACTAAGTTAGAAGCATGCTGTTGGTGCCCCACTGGCACCCACTCCTGCTTTAGCCCTCCTGACAACATAACCACAATGAAGTGCCATAACCTAGTCCATGCAGAGACCACATACCAGCCCCCAGTTATTCCAGCTCCACCCACCATCGGAATAAACAGATGACACACCCTGAACCAAAACTGTCCAAGGCCCCTCCCAAACTCTTGATCCACAGAAACCACAAGATAAAATTTATGGGGGTAGGGAGGTCAAATTTTACTCTTACTTTTTAATGCAACAATACTAAAAGCATTTACCTAGTAAATACATGATAATTTTTCAAATTGGGGGGAAAGAGTTTGGCTAGCAATAAGATACCAGGTTTCATATATTTAGGAGATTTGAAGATATGTAGTAACTCATAAAAAAGAAGACACATCCTTCCTAGAGTCAATATAATTGACCTTACAACTTCTACAAATTATTTTTCAACACCAAGATTCTCCTATAGCAAAACAGAGGGGATAAACACACTTCCCAGGACACTTAGCAGCAAATTCAGACCTGTGCATTATAATCCTTTTAAATACAGTAGCTTTATTATGGCCTAAATTAATCCCTGGCGGTTCTTAAACCAAAATGAGTAAAGACCTTTACTGCAGAAGCATCAAAACTGCCAAACAAAGTAAAAATTACTATATTTAGTCTTTTAACCTAAGAATCACCACACATTACTACTAAGAAGAAAAAAATCTTTTAAATTTTACTTCTTTAAACCCTCTTTAAAATATTTATTCATTTAACAAAAATCTATTGAGCACTGTGAGCATGGAAATATTAATATAAGAAACTCTATATGGGAAAAAACAAACACAAACTAGGCATGGTAGTACAGGCCTGTAATCTAAGCAC
Source organism: Dasyprocta punctata (assembly GCA_004363535.1). Lineage (NCBI taxonomy): Eukaryota > Metazoa > Chordata > Mammalia > Rodentia > Dasyproctidae > Dasyprocta > Dasyprocta punctata. The sequence goes on from RJWM01013655.1 coordinate 2,698, forward strand.
TCAAGAGGCTGAAGCAGAAAGATCTTAAATTCAAGGCCAGCTTCAGCTACCTAGTGAGTTCAAGGCCAGCCTGGACTACATAGTGAGACCCTAACTCAATTTTAAATTGAATTTTAGGTCAATAAGCTAATTCAACAAAGAATTTGCTACAGAGCAGTAGAAAGATAGATGTTATATATTGTGTGTAGATCTTCCCCCAAAGCCTCACACAGTCATTGGTGGGGGAGGTGCTCAAAGGTGGCTAGATCTAGAGTGTATAGTGTTAGGATCAAGGGTCTGTGATTACTAAATCAATCCACTGATTGGTTTGGCATAGTTTTGGCTAGGATTAAGGGTGTAAGTACTACACTCACCTTACAGTGGCGGAAGCCTGCATAGAACACAAGGGACAGAAAGAGGGTTACTGTGCTCTCACCTGCCTACTTGCTGTGGACTATTTCTCCTCTACAATGCGACTCTGCCAAGCCATTCTGGCTTTGAGACAGACAACTATGGACTGAAACCTCTACAAACCGTGAGCCAAATAAACCTTTTCTCCTTTAACTTTGGATGTCAGGTATTTAGTCTCAGCAACAAGAAAAGTGACCAAGACAATAAATAAGGTATTGTTATGGTTTAGATCTAAGATGTCCTCAGGTCCGGTGTGGTGGTGCATGCCTTTAATCCCAGCACCCGGGAGGCTGAGATAAGAGGAGGATAAGAGGAGCGTTGTGAGTTTGAAGCCAGCTTGGGTTACAACACGAGCACAAGGCTGACCTTAAAAAACTAGGGCTGGGAGTTTGGCTCTGTGGCTTAAATGCCTGTCTGGCAGGCAAGAGGTTGTGAGTTTGATCCCCAGTGCCACAAAAAAAAAAAAAAAAAAAAAAAAATGTCCCTCAGAAGTCTCATGTTTGGAGAGAGGACGAGGTCAAAAGAAGGGTGGGCTAGTGGGTAATGGGAGTGTGACCTGGAGGATGCATTTTTGTCTGCTGGCTCCTCCCTTCCTGCTAGTTGAATAATTTTCCTCTGCCATTCCATCTCACCATGCCTTTTCTGCCCAGTCACCATGGACTAAATCATCTGAAACTGTGAGCCTCACCTGAAACTGTAAACTTCCTATACTGTGGGTGTGGGGTATTCTGTCCCAATGAAGCAAAAAAGACTACTAGAGGTGTGCTGAATGCTTGTGATTTGCTCCTCTGGATTTATTCTCCACACTTTACCCTCTGCCCTATAGGCTGCCTTTGTGGACTATATAAATGGGACTCCCTAAACCTCTGGCTTCAAATGGGATTCAGCAAATGAGAAAAATCTGAATTCCCTTAGCTACACTCTCCCTTTGCTCTGTGCCCTGACTCCCTATCTCTGCTAGTCCTAAGTGCTGCACTGGTCCTTGCTGGATTCCTTTTATCTTCCCTACACCACTGTAATCAGTCCCTTCATTACTTTCACCTAACTTGAGCTACCTGTTTCCTCCTCCTAAGACCCTAATTGATAGAGAGGGATACTAACTGAGCCTGTGGCTAGCTAGAAAGTTTAGAGGAGCTAATGCTACAGCTACATTTTAAGAACTGAGTAGACACCAGGTGTAGTGGTGCACGCCTGTAATCTCAGCACTCAGGAGGCTGAGGCAGGATGATTGCTGCGAGTTCAAGGCCATCCTGGGCTACAAAATGATGACAGTTCAGGCCAGCCTGAAGTGCATAATGAAACTCTGTCTCAAAAAAGACAAAAAAAAAAAAAGTTGAAGATAAAGAAGGTGAAATTTCACCATGTACTAAGTTAAAATCTGAATGGATTAAATATCTCAACATTAAAACAGAAACATTAAATCTGCTGGAAGACAGTAGGTAAAACTCTTGAAGACATTGGTGAAGACAAAGACTTTATGAATAAAAGCCAGATTTCACAGGAACTATCGCAAAGAACCAACAAATGGGATCTCATCCTACTGAAAAGCTTGTGTACAGTAAGAGAAACCACCAACAGAGTGCAGAGACAACCCACAATGTGGTACAAAATATTTGCCAGCTGTCCTTCAGGTAAAGGATTACTGTTGAGAACATACAAGAACTTAAAAAAATCAGTCCTCCAAGATTTAAAGACCCAAACCAAAAATAGGCATCTGAGATGAACACACACTTCTCAGATGAAGAAGTACGAACAGCAAACAAATACGTGAAAAAATGTTCAACAGCACTGGTCATTCGAGAGACGCAAATGAAAACAACACTGAGATTCCACCTCACCCCAGAAAGAATGGCTAGTATTAAGAAGTCAACCAATAACGAATGCTGGAGAGGCTGTGGAGAAAAAGGAAACCTTCTCCACTGTTGGTGGGAATGCAGGCTAGTGCAACCACTGGGGAAGTCAGTGTGGAGACTCCTCAAAAAGCTAGGATTGGAGTTCCCATTTGACCCAGCTATTCTCCTTCTGGGTATCTTCCCAAAAGAAGTAAAAACATATCACAGCGATATATGTCCACCTATTTTTATAGCTGCACAGTTCTTTTGTTTTTTGTTTTTGTTTTTTTTGGTACCAGGCATTGAACTCACAACCTCGCGACTGCCAGGCAGGCGCTTATGCCACTGAGCTAAATGCCCAGCCCTATTTTTGAGACAGGGTCTCACTATGTAGTCCAAGCTGGCCTTGAACTCACTTTGAAGCCCAGGCTGGTCTTGAACTCACAATGATCCTCCTGCCTCAGCCTTCCCAGTGCTGGGATTACAGGTGTGTACCACCATGCCCAGCTTCTGCACAGTTTATAATAGCAGATCTTGGAAACAACCTAAATGCCCCTCAACTGAGGAATGGACAAAAAAGATGTGGTATTTCAATATAATGGAATACTACTCAGCTATAAAGAATAATAAACTAGACATTTTCACACTTAAATGGATACGCCTTGAAAATATACTTATCAGTGAACTAAATAAGTCACACATATGTATCCATCATATTGTTGCTTGTGTGACAAACTGTAAGAAAATCTATGTATATAAAAAATTAGTTAAAATAGTTAAAGAAAAAGAATTTTGAGTGAAAAGTAGTTTTCACAAGGTCATTTTTCAGATTTCATTTTTACTGTGAATTGTTCTTTTGAAAATAATGTAGCATTCACAGCATGCTTTTTGCCGATGTTTTTTTAATGTCCTATAATTCTTTTTTGTTATAAAATAAAATTAAATTTAAAAAAAGGTGAAATTTAAGAAAAGACGAGTTAAGAGTTGAGTGACGGAACCAAGGTGCGAGGTTGTGAGTTCAATCCCCGATGCCACAAAAAAAAAAAAGAGTGATGGAACCTAACAGTATGATGCCAAGGCTAGAATACTAGAGTAGAATCACAGTTTTAACATATATACATAGATGTAGTATCTGTGAAAAATAAATTTGAAGAAAAAAATAAAGAAAACTCAAAGATGCCTGTAGTTAAAAAGAGATTCAAGACAGCTAGGTATGGTGACCCATGACTATAATCTCAGCATTCTGAGAGACTAGGTAAGAGGATTGTGAGTTTGAATCCAGACCTTAGCATCAGCAAGACCCTATGTCAAAATGAAGTAATAAATAAAAAGAAGTCAATAGTGAACCAAGTATTCAAAAGGGGGAGGGAGAAAGGAAGAATTGAACATCCATCTCTTTAGTAAGATATGTGAAATTTCTTATTTTTAATTTATATGTCTGTGAGTGATTATTACTTATCACAGGAATGTGTCAGCATATAGCATAAACTCTATCCCTATTCTTCATTTTTATGTAGTACTAAATTTACTGATGTAAATAAACACATGGAAATGAAAGTTTTGTTAACTGTAATACCATTAAATTATTTTACTTCTTAGAGTTATGTATGCAAAAAAAAAATTACAAAAATCTAAAAAACATTTTTAACTTTTTGGAAAATACTGACATTTATTTGATATTAGGGGGGAGGTACTGGGGACTGAGCTCTGGCCTGAGCCTTTTTACTAAGCTGTATTTCCAGTCCTTTTAAAAATGTCTTTATTTTGAGACAGTCTTGCTAAATCATTAAGCTACCCAGCCCGGGCTGAAATTCATAGTCCTTCTACCACAGCCTCGTGGGCTGCTGTGATTATAACCGTACACCACCACACCCAGCTGACTTCCTTATTTTTTATGAAAATTGTTTTTAATGATCAGCTAACAGTTTGACCAAGTCCTTCAATTTTGCTGAAAATTAAGGACTGGAAGCTAGCTGGGTTGTGAAAAGCTATTACCCCATCACTGGAACCATTGTCTTCTTAACCACCTCACCTGCATTCTAATTTGTCTCTTTGAGGCCTAGAAAGCCTCTCACCACGGGATGGGCTGTATGGGACATCTAAGCCCCATATCTTCCTTTTATAAAGGGGAAGGTGAAAATACGAAAGACTGACCAATTTTAGAGCCTGGAACCTGAACTCACCTGAAAATATACATGGCCTTTCATTCATTTTACCTTCACTGCACATTCCACTAACTCTAAGATTATTTAGTTATTTCACCTGCGAGGCATTGCATATCTGTCTGTTTACAATACAGGCTCCCTGAAAGCAAGGTTAGTGTTCTAACCTCTTCGTAATATCCCAGAGACTACACCTCAGTGTTGGGTACACATGAACCTCTCCGCAAATGTTTACTAAATGAATATATAAACCTGAACACATTTCATCCCAGTCCAAGTCATCATTCTGGCAAAGGAAAACAGACTAAGAGTGAACTAAAGTGGAAAAATTTTTTTTAAAGTCTGATATATCATCAATAATGCACACCCCACTCCCTTCCCCTACAGTGCCGGGGTGGCCTTGTGCGTATTAGACAAGCACTCTACCACTGAATTACCACCCCCAGGCGCCTTGTTATACAGTTCAATATTCTATTTAAAAAGACAGGGTCTTGCTAAACTGCCCAGGCTGGTCTTGAATTTGTCATCTTCTTGCCTCAATTTCGAGTACCTTGGATTACAGATGTATACCACCATGCCCAGCTATTAATCCCAATTTTTTTGAGAAAGAATAAAGTTTTACTTTTACATTGAACTGCTTTGCCTCAGTGAATTGCACAATAAGGAGTAGAGGATAAAACAAGAACAAGAACATCCTGAGGTGGCATTTTACAGCAAAAACTTTCTAAGGAATAGGAGAACATATATTCCCACATTGTACTGTCTACCAGAGTCCAGGTTTGGGGGTTTGGTCTTAATCCTCAGGCGAAACTTCAGGTTTATGCCACTGAAGACATTTTCCAGGATTCTTGTAACCTGATGCACACTGAACCTGTTCAGAGAAACATTCTTCTTTTGCCTAAAAGAGTAGCAGGCTCAAAGCTTGGACTGAACATGAGAACATTTGCATATTAAAATAGGAAAGTCAGGGTTCACCTTCTTCAGCAGCTCCACACAGCATTTCTTTGTTTAAGTCCCTGACAACCTGACTGCCAGGCAAGTGCTGGCATTAAGTGGATGCAAATCTCACACAGGCCCAACTTTGCCCCAGTGACTCAATTGACTGCAGCCACTAACATCTTCATTAGTACTCTTAACCTCGTTTCTTTTTTTTGGACTGGGAATCAAACTCAGGACTTTGCACTTGCCAGGCTTAACGCCACTTTAAAGTAACAAAAAGACTGGTTTCCTGCCTAACTGAGCTAAAACAAAATAGAAACAACTCTAAAACTAGGAAATAGATAACTAAAATATGTAAGAATTTAAATTTATTACAATTTTTGATATATCTCTTTGTTTTTTAAAAAAATGAAATAGTTGTACCAAAGTCCCTCAAAAATCTATTTCCTTGAGATTTAAAAAAAATTTTTTTCATCAACTAAATGGTACTCATTTCACTTTTACTGGTTCAGAATACCTATAAAAACAAGGTCCAAATGGAATCAAGTGAGAATATTAAAACCTCAGAGCCCTAAAATATATATTGTTTTCCTAAGTAGTAAGAACATGTTCAAGCTGGGCGTGGTGGCGCACGCCTTTAATCCCAGCACTCGGGAGGCTGAGGTAGGAGGAGCCTTGTGAGTTCGAGGCCAGCTTGGGCTACAACACGAGTGCAAGGCCGGCCTGAGCTACACAGTGCGACCCTGCCTCAAAAAATCAGGGCCGGGAGTTTGGCTCAGTGACTTAAGCGCCTGTCTGACTGGCGCGAGGTTGGGAGTTCAATCCCCAGTGCCGCAGAAAAAAAAAAAAAAACAAGGAACATGTTCAAATGGGAAGGGGAATAATGGATAGAGGGTAAAACAAGGAGAGAAAGGAGGAAGAGAAAAGGGATTAAGAAGAAACTAAGAATGGGAAGGAAAACATGGAAACAAAGCTTCTATAAATAGGGAGAGGAAACGGTTTGAGAGAGGGGAGGAGAATGGGGAAAAAAAAGAATTATGATATACTACTTTTTAAGTACAAATGATGAATATAAGCACTATATGACAAATATATACTAATGAAATTTTTTTAATTAAAAATAAATTGTCTTCTTAGTGCTGGTAAACTATTTCCATATGTGAATTTTCTTAAGTGACACTCCAAAGTTTGCTTTCAGTGAGTATTATCTTGATCTTTGTATTATTAAGAAACAATTTACATCCCAGCACTCGTGAGGCTGAGGTAGGAGGAGGGTTGAGTTCAAGGCCAGCTTGGGCTACCACGTGAGCGCAAGGCCGGCCTGAACTACATAGTGCGGCCCTGTCTTAAAAAACTAGGACCAGGAGTTTGACTCAGTGGCCTAAGCGCCTGCCTGGCAGGCTTGAGGCTGTGAGTTTGATTCCTGGTGCCACAAAAAAAAAAAAAAAAAAATTTACAGAGCATATAAAACAGCTATACTCATCAGGTCAATACTAACAAAAGAACACTTCAGTCCTTTTTCTTTCTTTTTTTCTGAGATGGAGTCTCGCTGTGTAGCCCAGGCTGGCCTCAAACTTGCAGAGATCCTCAGGCCTCAGCCTTTTGAGCCTTTTGAGATTAGGATTAAAGGTGTGCGCCATCATACCTGGCTAGTTCTGTATCTTTATAGTTTAATCCTGTCAAAATTCCTAAAATTAAATGTCAGTTAATTCAATAAAGACATGACAAAGATAGATATTATTTCAAATGAGGTCCTAAAGATCAAGAAAGCCATTTTCAATTTCATCATTCTTTAACTCACAATATTTATTAAGGGTGTACTACATACAAGGTACTACATTACATATCATATTTTGAATGTATCAAACACCACTTATTTTTTTGAAAATTTGTTGTTGTTGTTTATTTGTTTGGAGATGGGTTCGCACTATGTTTTCCAGGCTAGTTTTGAACTCATTATGTAGCCCAGGCTGGCCTCAAACTTAGGTGATCCCTCTTGCCTCAGTTGGCAGAGTGCTAGGACCACAGGTATGCCCCACCACACCCAGTCATTTTAAAATTTAAAGATAATTTTTCCCCTGCTTTTTCCTTTACAAAATTCCCAATCCAACAAATTAATGTTGCTTTCATGGAAGAAGAAAGATATTTAAAGACTGATGAGGGCCAGGAGATGACAAGGAAGCAGCAGTATCCTCCCCTGTGCCACAGAGGTCAGGCAGATCAGAAGGGAGGGACCCAGGAAGCAGCAGCACCCTCCCGGGGCCAGACTGTTTGAGGACAGGGAGAGAAGATATCCCATCCCCCAGCCCTAAGCAACCCACTGATTGGGAAGAACAAGGTAAGATGATAGCAATTGAAGTAAAGAAAGAACTTAATGCTGGTATCCTTCGATTGACTTTGCAGACCTAGAGCCAGTAGTCTGAGCAGCTATTTGGAGAATAACAATATGCAACATAGTAATTATTATGGATTTCCTATTGTCTTGTTTTTGCCAATATCCTTCTCATTGTTTTGTTTTATTCACTTTGAAATAAAAAAAAAAGACTGATGATATAAGATCATACAAGAATATTTTGCCAGCTATTACTCAGACAGAGGACTAATACCTAGAGTATATAAAGAACTCAAAAAAAATTAAAATCCTAAAAATAAAAGACCCAATCAAAAAATGGCCAACTGACCCTTCTGAGAAAAGGGAAAAATGCTGATAAATACCTAAACAAATGTTCAACATCACTAGCCATTAGAGAAATGCAAATCAAAACAACACCGAGATTCTATCTTACTCCAGAAAGAATGACCATTATCAAGAAATCAAATAATAACAAATGCTGGGGGAAGAGGTGTTTGACACCATTGGTGGGAATGTAAACTAGTACAACCACTAGTGTAATTTCTCAAAAAGCTAGAGTTAGAAATTCCATTCCATCCAGCTATCCCTCTTCAAAATATCTTCCTAAAAGACTTAAAGACACAATATTACAATGATACATGCATATCCTTGTTTATAGCACCATAACTCACAACAGCTAAATCTTGGAAGCACACTAAATATCCATTACCAGATGAATGGACAAAGAAAATGTGGTATTTACACACAATGCAGTGCTACTCCACCATAAAGAAGGCTAAACCTGAGTCCTTTGTAGGGAAATGGATGTGTCTTGAGGTCATAATGTTAAGAGAAATAAATCAGACACCCAAGATTAAATATCACATGGTTTCTCTTATATGAGAAACCAAAAATATAAATAAAAACAATATAAATAAAAAATATAAATAAAAATCAAAATAAAAGATAGGTGAGCCAGGGATATAGCTCAGCGGCACAAGCGCCTGCCTGGCAAGCACGAGGTTGTAAGTTTGATCCCTGGTACCAAAAAATAAAATAAAATAAAATAAAATAAAATAAAATAAAATAAAATGTAATAGGAAATAGGGAGAGAGATATTTTCTAATTGAGGGGGACAAACAGAAAGAGGGAGGGAGTGGGGAGAGAGGGGAAAGGGGAATGAAAAAAGACAATTAGGACATGTTATGTATATGTCCCAATTCCCCATGAGGAATGTAATCATTACATACTGCCAATATGTACAGTATTTATAAAAAAATAAAAATTGAAAAAAACCATATAAAAATATAAGAACTTGCTGGGCATGGTGGTGCACACCTGTAATCCTAGCACTTGAGAGGCTGAGGTAAGAGGATTACCTCGTGTTCCAGGCCAGCCTGGGTTATACAGCAAGACCCTGTTTCAAAAAAGGTGAGAAAAGAGAACAGAACCAAATGAGAGAAAAGGAAAGAAAAACAAAAACTAAAAAAGCAACTAAAGTTTGCAATTCTAATGAAAGGATTTTCTGTACACATAGCAGTTAAAGTTTATATATGAAAGCTTATACTAAGATATGGATTTTCACCAGAAACTGAAGGCATCTTTCATAGTGTCTAATCCTTCAATTTCATTCATTTCAAAGTAGGCTCATTCAGCCTTTGGGTTTCAATTTTACAGGCCTTACACTCGACATTCATTTATCTACCTGTGTGGAAACACCCCCACCTACTGGAAAGAAGCAAAACTACAAATTATTTTTTAAAGTGCCAGGATGCTACAGAGAAATACATCAAATCATAAAGACTTTATCCAAATAATTCCCCCATCCTCAGACTCCACCTCTCAAATTCTAAACCATCCAAACTGTTCTCCAAAGTTCTACTTCTTACCAAAGATTTGGGAAGGCAAGGTAAATAATTGATTGTTTAAATATTTGCTACATTGAAGATAAATGTAACACAGCTATATGAACATTGCAAGATACAGTGGTACTCCAAAGTACACAAAAAATGTATGCCTATTTTAAAACACATGACGTCATTGAAGGCAATATCTATATTAATCATTAACGTTGTACCTGCTTCTATAAAAGATACAACTGCCTAACATTTAAAATACAATCCTTTGTCAAATGACAAAGCATAATTACATAAAAAGTTTACACTTCAAACAGTATCTCTCACACATTACTGTATTTCTTGTCTAGCAGATTCCTAATGTAAACAGCACTGTCATTTTACGAATACACTTATAACTAAAGGCAGAGGCACAAAGAAAATAAAGTGATTTCTCAAAGGCAAAGTTAGTAAGTGGCATAACTAGGATCTGAACCCCCCCACACCCACAGTGAGATCTTGTCTCAAAAAAAATTAATTAAAAGTGTTTCATAAACAATAAACAGAGTCTGATTAAGGATCTTGTAATACTTTAGCGCTATTCAGTTATTCATGCCACTTATAAAATTTTCTGACTCCACACCATCCCAACTGCCTCCCATAAAATTATCAAGTATATCTTACAAAATACAATCTTATGTTATTTCCGCTTTGCTACAGTTTTCAAGAATGCAGGAATCAAAATGACCTGCTTAAATTTTAATGTAATTTTTTTGCTTTCTCTTGTGGAAAAAAATAAACAAAACTAATAAATACTCCAAATACTCCAAACCACATTTAACACAATAATTATATCTTCTCTATGGTCACATTTTCAATATTAATTCTTTTTAAAATTAACACATAAGCCGGGCGTGGTGGCACACGCCTTTTATCCCAGCACTCGGGAGGCTGAGGTAGGCGGAGCGTTGTGAGTTCGAGGCCAGCTTGGGCTACAACGCGAGCGCAAGGCCGGCATGAGCTACATACGACCCTGCCTCAAAAAACCAGGACTGGGAGTTTGGCTCAGTGCCTTAAGCGCCTGCCCTGGCAGGCGCGAGGTTGTGAGTTCAATCCCCGGTGCCGCAAAAAAAAAAAAAAATTAACACATAATAACTGTAATATTTATGGAAGACAGTAATATTTTGATATATGTATATACAATGTATAATGGTCTGGATATGTTTATTCTTTACATCACTCCTTTTTCTAAAAATGATTTGAAGGAGCTGATAGCTAGTAAATAGACAAACTTCATTAAATCGAGCATATTGCAATCCATTTTCATCAGTAAGAAATGAAAAAAAATCATAAAAATTATAAGATCAACAACAAAAATTATGAAAAGAAAAATACAGAGCCCCATCTAGGCTTATTCTGATTTCTTATATCTCCACTCACGCTATTACATAATGGATTATCAATATCTGGCACAGATCAAAAACAACAAATACTTGTTGGCTGAATAACTAAATAGCTCTATAGTATTACAAGATCCTTAATCAGACTCAAGTATGTTTATTGTTTATGAAACTTTTTTTTTTTTTGAGACAAGATCTCACTGTGTAGCTCAGGCTGATCTCAAACTCACTATTAGCCCAGGCTCACCCTGAACTCCCAGCAATCCTCCTGCCTCAACCTCCCTAGTGGGGGGATTACAGGCATGCACCACCACGCCTAGCCTTAATTTATTTTTTAAACTAGAAGACTTTTTCTTTTAAGACAGGTTCTCCCTATGTAGTTCAGAGTGGCCTTGAACCTGCAGGGATCCTCCTGCCTCAGACTCCCAAATGCTGGGATAAGAAGTGTATGCCACCACACCCAGCTCTTATTTTAAAACTACAGTAATCAAGACAACGTGGTATTTTAACAAATAAATTTATAAAAGATAGAATTATAGGTGAAAGAAGGAGAACAGAGTTCCAAAATAGAATTATATGTATACTGTAAATTTGTCCAGTCACAGTGCTAAGACAATTCAATGAAGGAAAACAAAAGTACTTTCAATAAATAGTGCTGGGAAAGTAGAATTACCATTCTTTAAAAAAAATCCTCAACCCTTATTTTTCACACCATATTAAAAAACTAGCTTGAAAATAATCATAAACTTAAATGTAAAAGCTAGAATTACAAATAATGCAGAAGAAAACCACAGAAGAAAATCCTTAGAACCGTAAGTAGCAAAGATTTCTTAGCCAGGCACTGTGGCCTGTAATGCCAGCTACTTGGCAGGTTGAGGCAGGATGATTCCATATTTGAGGCCAGCTTAGGCAACTTAGCAGCACTCTGTCTCAAAACGTAAAACAAACAGTACTGGCAATACTATATAGCCCTATGGTAGAGCACTTACTCAGCATTTAGCATGCTCAAGGTCCTGGGTTTAATCCCCAATACTGCAAAAGGGTAGGGAAGGACTTCTTGGGATTAAAAAAAAAAAAAAAAAAAAGCAGAAACCATGAAAGAAAAAATTGATAAACAGGACTTCAACATTCAGTACTTCTCTTTAAGACATCATAGGGAGAGAAAACACTAGTACATATGTAATAATGGACTTGTATCAAGTTTAAAGAAATTTCAAATCTTAGTTAAAAAAAAATCCAATGTTAAACCTATAAGACAAACATTTGAATAGATATTCACCAAGAATTATAAGATAACAAGCTCATGAAAAGATATTTAACAGTATAAAAATTAAAATATAATGAAATACCTACACACACCAATATATCAAACACTGACTGACAAGCAGCAACTGAAACTAATATATTGCTCTTGGAAATGGAAAACGGTACAACTTTGAAAAATTTAAGCATATTACTACAAAGTTCAAACATATGCATACCCACATATGACCCAACAAACCCCCTAAATAACCCCAAAAAAAGAAAAACATGTTCACAACAAATCATCTACTCAAACACTTGTCACACTTCATTCACATCAGCTAAAAACTAGAAACAGCAAATGTTTGTGGGCATTGTGAATGGATAAACAAAGTGGGCCATATCTGTAAATTAAATATTCTTCCGGAATTAAAAAAAGAAAAGTATGGGTTTACCATATAGATGAATCTCACAAGCATCACACTAAGTGAAAGAAGCCTAACTCAGAAAAACAGAAATTTTACAATTTCATTTACACAAAACTATGATGACAGAAAGCAGACTGGCGAAGCCGGGCATGGTGGCACACGCCTTTAATCCCAGCACTGGGGAGGCTGAGGCAGGAGGAGCATTGTGAGTTCAAGGCCGGCTTGGGCTACAACGTGAGCACAGAACCGGCCTGAGCTATACAGTGCGACCCTGCCTCAAAAAACTAGGGCTGGGTGGTCAGCTCAGTGGCTTAAGCACCTGCCCTGGCAGGTGCAAGGTTGTGAGTTCGATCCCTGGTGCCGCAAAAAAAAAAAAAAAGGAAAGCAAACTGGTGGTTGACAAGACCTGGAGATGGAAGGAGACTGAATAGGACATAAGGAAATTCTTTGAGAAGAAAGAAATACCTCAGTGTAATCATCTAGGTAATAATTAATATCTACACTGAACTATCAAAATTTGTTTACAGGATACAAAATCAACACACAAAAATCAACAGCATTCTGACACTCCAATAATTAACCCACTTATCCAAGAAACAGAGGGAGGGGGAGAGAAGAAATGTAAAAAGAATTAAAATTTATGTTATGTACAAGTACCAATTCACAATGAATATAAGCACTACATACTGCAAACATGCAGTAATAAAAATTAAAATTTGAAGTGAAAAATAATTAGGAAAACAACATTCACAACAGCTTCAAGAAAAATTAAATACTTAGGAATTAGCCTAACAATGAAGTGAAAGACCTTTTAAGTACTCATTTAAAAAAAAACAAAAAAGAGATCAAAGAGAACACCAGAAAATGGAAAGATATCCCCTGCTCTGGATAGGCAGAAACCAATAATGTCAAAATGGTCATTCTTCCAAAACTTATATATAGATTTAATGCAATCCCAATCAAAATATCAACAGCATGTCTTCACAGAAAGAGAAAACAATCCTAAAATTCACATAAAACCAGAAAAGACCCAGAATAGCAAAAGCAATCCGGGGCAACAAGGAAAAATAGCAGGCACCACAATCCCAGAATTCAAGTTATATTACAACTCTATTGTGATAAAAACAATGGAACTGTCACAAAAACAGATATGTGGATCAATGGAACAGAATAGAGGATGCAAAAACAACCAGGCATATTCAGCCATCTATCTGATCTTTGACAAAGGGGCCAAAAGGATATGCTGGAGGAAAAATAGTCTCTTTTAACACATAGTACTGAGAAAACTGGCTATACACATGCAGAAGATTGAATCTAGATGCACGTCTCTCATGTATTAAACTAAAATCAAAATGGACCAAAGATCTAAATACTAAACCAGAAACAATCTTCTGGAAGATCAGACAGATAAAACCCTTGAAGACACAGGCACTGGCAAGGACTTTCTGAACAGAATCCCAATTGCACATGAAACAACATCAAGAATCAATTGGTTTGCATCAAATTAAAAAGCTTCTCTATAACAAAGGAAACAACAGAGTGAAGAGACAACTTACAGATTGAGAAAAAAATTTCCCCAAGTACTCACTGGACAGAGGACTAATATCAAAAACATATAAAGAACTCAGAAATATGAGACATTTGAAAATAAAAGACCTAAGCAAAAAATCGGCAATGCAATGAACAGAGTTTTCTCAGAAAATGTACAAATGGCCAATAAATACAAGAAAAAACATTCAACAACTCTGGTCATTAGCAAAATGCAAATTAAAACAATACTGAGTTTCCATCCTACTCCAGAAAGAATGGTTATCATCCAGAAATCAACTAATAACAAATGCTCGTGAGGTGGGGAGGAGAGCACTTCTGTATTATTGGTGAGAATATAAACTAGTACAACCACTATGGAAATCAGGATGGAAATTCTGCAAAACACTAAAACTACAAATTCCATGTGACCCAGATATTTCCCTTCTAAATCAGTGTGGAAATTTCTCAAAAAACTAAAACTAGAAATTCCATTCCGCCCAGCTAGGTATTTTCCCAAAAGAGGTAAAGACATCATACTACAATGATACATGCATACACTTGTTTACAGCAACACAACTCATTAGCCAAATCTTAGAAGTGGCCTATATGCCCACTGACAGATGGATAAAGAAAACATGGTATTTATAAACAACGGAATGCTAGCCCACCACAAAGAAGGGTAAACTTGAAGCCTTTGTTGGAAAATGGATTCACCTTGAAAACATAATGTTAAGTGAAATAAATTAGATATACAAGCTTAAATATCACATGGGCTTATACAAAAAACTTCAAAGTATAAATTAAACAGGATCAAAAAAAAATTAGGACCAGGCATAAATGGTGCACACCTATAATCCTAGCACTTGGGAGGCTGAGGCAGGAGGATCATCAAGAGTTCAGGGTCAACCTGGGCTACATAGTGAGTTTAAAGCCAGCACGAACTGTACAGCAAGACCCTGTCCCAAAATGCAAACAAACAAACAAGCCCATGCTCACAATGGAACAGTAAAAAACAAAACAAAACAAAAAAGACATATTCATTGTTGTTCTAAAGACACAACTCTTCAGGAAATAGCCTAAGGAAAACTAAATCAAGAGCCTTAAAAAAAATGCTTAAACTCAATAACGCCATTTCTGAGTTTGATTCCCAGTACCACCAAAAAATAAATTAAATAACACCATTTCTAAGAAAGTGTCTTTTAAAAATATATTTTAAAAAATCAAACTTATCTACACCACAATGTCTACAGCAATTATTTGCAATAACAAAATTTAGAAATAGTCATTATCAAATCCTCTTAACTGCCTGTCCTAAAACTAATCCTTATAGATTCTATTTTAGTGCATCCTCCATATTGCCCATATACGTTTTCTAGTTAGCAAGTATACCAAAACTTTAACCACTTCAATGGTTTCCATCAACTTTTTTAAAAATCAAAACTTCTTGGCAATCTATATAGCAAGGTCCCAAATAGGCTGATTCCTATCTACAGAATCACCTCTTACACTCCAACTCAATGCATTAGCCATAACACACACATATAAAACTACATAGAACACTTCAGCTGTGCAGTATTCATTCAATAAAATGCCAAAAAGCTCATAATCCATGCTGACACAAGGATCCTGCTTTCATGGTGTTTACAGCATACTTATTTACAATAAATTCCTGTTAGTGAGTTAGGTCTGATATCAGAGAAGCGTCACAAAGTAGAGCCAGGCACAGTGGTGCACACCTGTAATCCCAGCACTAGGAGATTGAGTCAGGAGGATCACCAGAAGAGCTACATAGCAAGACCCTGTTTCAAAAAAAACGGAAAGAGTCACAAAGGAGAAATCAATTCAGGTTAAGAAAACTTACAGAAAAAAGGGTAATCCTTGAATTGAGGGTTAAGGTAAGCAAGGATTGCAAGGGGTGAGGGTAATTCCAAAGGATATTTCTTCACACAACTTCTAATTCATTTGTAACAAGCTTTCAAAATAGACAACTTAGGTTCTGACAAGTATTTAACCTCCTATTTCATAGAGCTACTGTGAGAATGAAAAGCGCTGTGAACTTGACAGTGTCTGGCCCTTAATACATGTTGGCTACAAGGACACACGTAATGGTGGGCATGGTGGTCATACCTATAAACCTATCTACCCTGTCTCAAAATAAAAAAATGAAAAGGCCTGGTTCAGTCCCCCTGAAAACAAAAAAGTAAGTAGCAATGCTGATTATAGGGTTTAGCATTCTTAAACATAAACATAACAATAAACAAAAATTAGAGTAAGAAAAAAAAATCAGAACAGAGTTAACCAACAAAACATCAGTTTGCAAGGTCTGTTAATTCTTTTACAGACCATGATGACAGCCTTACACCAAATATTACAATAATACAGAATCATACATAAAACATTACATTCTGTTAAGCATGTTCTATTTTAAGAGTAGGACAAAGGCCAGGTATGGTGGCACATGCCTGTAATCCCAGAACTGGGGAGGCTGAGGCAAGAGGATCACCTCGAGGCCAGCCTAGACTACATAGTTAAGTCAAGACCAACCTAATCTACATAGCAAGACTGTCTCAAAATACAAAACAAAACAAAAATTTAAAGAGTAGTACATATTACATCCTTAGAAGATTTTCATCAAAAATAGCTAAAATAGGGCAACCCACTTGGGACCCTTCTGTCTCTCTTAGAGCCTTTCTTTCCTCAATAATTTCTGCTCTTTAAAAAAAAAAAAAAAAAAAAAAAAAGCTAAAAATCCTATGTGCCTTAATGCAACCCTTCATTTTACCTTGAAAATCCACCTACAAGGGCCAGGAGTTTGGCTCAATGGCTTACGCACCTGTCTGGCAGGCGCGAAGTTTTGAGTTTGATTCCCAGTACCGCAACAAAAAAAAAAAAGAAAAAAGAAAAAAAAAAGAAAATCCACCTACATACTAAATACACTAAATGATACGCTAAATAAATGAGATGTTAGTATGTTGTGATACTAAGAGCTCAACCAACAGGAAAAAAGGAGAAGTTATGATTAAAATATACATTCACACACACAAACATACACACTTTACTCACCAAGAAAACTGTGCTATACCTAGACATGTTATACTGCCTGTCTGAAGAGGGTGAGACTAGTGAAAGAATTTGAGAGAAAAGAAAGAAACCAAGCCACACTGGCTTCTCTTCAGAATTAAAAACAATGAACTGGGGAGATTCAAATCAATTACTTACACCCTTACAAGATGTCATTAGGGTATACAGGTACATATATACTTTATTATGATTATACAATAATATTATGATTACAATAATATAATCATAATAAATGAATCATATGTGAACTACAAGATGCAACCAAGTTATAATTTTAAAGCCTTGTATCAATAAAATGTACAATGAATCTATATTAAGATACCAGCATATTTAAGGTGAGATATTGAAATTAATTTTCCTTAAATTATATACCAAATTGGCCTCCTTACTGCCAAGGATTTTATAAATTACTAACATGACCAGAAACAAACAAAAACAATGAATTTACAAAAAGGTCTGAAATAAATGTTCTGGAGAAGAAATCTAAATTATCCATACCTAAGAATTTTATATATTAGAAGTTACATTAAACTGGTTTTTCCAGCCTTGGTTTTCAAAAACAACGACAATATTAAAAATTACCCCATTTTTGTTGGAGTTGTTTATTTGTTTGGTTTTTGGTTTTTTGAAACAGGGTCTCGCTATCTTAGTTCAGGCTGGCCAATGAACTCACTACGTAGCCCAGACCGGCCTTGAACGTGTGGCAATCCTCCTGCCTCAGCCTCCTAAGTGCCAAGATTACAGACATGAACCACAACACCCGGCTAATTATCCTATTTTTTATGTAACCAAATATGAATAATATTTTCCATCTAAACCATTTCTTACTGCATTAAGAAAAGTCAGTAACAGATATATAAAATACCATACAAATCACACATTGTATAACCCACTTTGCTCTAGAAATACTAGTTGAAGATAACAATACCATATAGCTCATTTTAATGATCAAGTGTTAATGTGTCATAAAGAATAACAAACAACAGTCTGATGGAACTAATCAGATTTTAACCAATAGTGGCCTGAGCAATCTCAAATTTGGTATTAAATTAACCCTAACTTCTTAGCATTAACAAATAACATAGTTCACTAATTAATTGTGGTTTTAGGTATAATACATGAAAACTAATTCTATTGTGGGCAGAGATCTCATGGCTCAAAATTTCCTATCTTTCAGTTTGTGTGCATATCACCATGTGAGAATTAACACCTTTTAGCAAATGGGTAATTTCACATTAAGGATATAATTGAGTAACTACAGTTCACACAGTCCCTTGGAATCAAAAGCACTCTATAAATTTAAAATACTAGTATGGCATTTAAGCAAAGAACAATAATTTTAAAACATCTTGAGGCTCAAGTGTATTGTAAACCAAATAAAAATTCACTGTAGTATCTGCCTTTTTTTTAAAAGTGATTTTTCCGCTATTAGACAACCCAGATCTAAATGAACTGTTAAACACTTAGTCCAAAGGTATGCCAAACATCTCTTAAGGTCTTAACAAAGAATCGACTTTTTTTAAAAAACAAAATGAGGCCTAGGTTAAATATTTTAGTTGGCTTCTCAAGACGGACTGAGAAGTTGGGCACCAGCTCCAGACCAATTCCTGGACTTACATCAAACACAGCCCTGTCATTTATCCAGTCAGTCAAAACAATCTTTTCCATCTTACCCTTTAATGTTTATGTCCTAAAAAGCTGCTAATTGAATCCAGCTCTTGAGATCTATTTGTTAAAATCTATACCATCTAATTTGTAAATGATGAACAAAAATTAAAAAATGTAAGTTAACTTTCCTGGCAAAACAGAGGAGATTCCACCATATGTAACTCAAAGGGGAGGGCAATGTTTTTAGTATCTGCCAAACTTTAAAACTATTCAGAGGCAAAATTCCCAATGGACTTTAGAAATTGAGAATAGTTCAAACTGTTTTTACAATTAAGGGGAACACAGGGTATTTAAAATTCTCCAGGAAAACCTAAATATACAAAATTACATAGTTATTCCAGTGTTCCCTCCCCCCCCAATAAGTATAATCTTTCCTCTCAACAAATTTCACTCATTAATTTTATAATGAATCATAAGTTGTACAGAAACCACAGATAAACACTTTAAGATCTATTGAATCACACTAAAAACCTCAAAACTCATTTTATCTGCAGAAAATCAAAATCCCTGTTTCCTCCCTCATCTTCTACATATGTATACAATCTAGAAGGAAAGAAATGGCAACAGCCTGTTTCTGATGGTTTCTGCACACAGAGGATCACAAGTTCTTTCCTCGGCTACTGATACAAGACTGACTCCAGGTAAGAACAGCAATAGATAAACGAAAGCAACAAAGACTCCTTAAAATGGTTTTCACTAACTTGCCCAAAATAAGGAAAATGAAAGGGATAAAAACAAGCATCCCCAATCCAGATTTTTCCATTAAGAACAACACAGTTAACGATTCTTTGCAATTTTCCCCAGGGAATGTAAAACTGCCATAAAAGTAATGTGTGTTAGTGTGTTTGTTTTTTTGTTTTTTTTAATTGCAGCCAACACGCATTCACGCTAAATTCTCAAATACCAAATTCACTGAAAATTTTCATGTAGAACATTCAGCCCAGTAGCCTGGGATGTGACATACAAGTATTCAACTACAAAATTAGTCCATATAAATCTCAGAGTCTAGTGTGGGCAAACATAATTACCGTTTATTCTTACACTCTTGCACATACACACACATAAATCCTCTAAGGAAAAACATCTTACTCACCACACACCCGAATATATAAACGCGGACAATTTATTAATGGTAAATGATGAAACTAGTATAACCGGGGGCCAGGGACACAACTCAGTGGCATAAACGCCTGCCTGGCAAGCGCGAGCTCCTGAGTTCGATCCCTGGTACCAAAAAAAGAAAAAAAGAAACTAGTATAACCACACTTATTTCAATTACACTTTTCAAAGCCAAGTATTTTTTCTTAAAATCACAGTGACACGCCTATAAATTACCAAAAATGGTAAGCCAAACGTACCTGTAGCATTAAAGATTTCATGCACCTGGAATCAAACACTTGCAAGACTCCTGTCTATCTAGTAAACCCCTCTGGACATTCTTGTCCATTTAGAAAAGGGGAGGGGTGAGGGGAAAGAATGAAAGTTTGCTAGAAAGTTTGTATGAACACTGACCTAGAAATGTATCCGTTGGGGGTGGGGGGGACCCTAAAGCAAGTCTAGAGTTAGACGTGAGCCACAAGTCCTGCGGCCTACGAGAAACAACCCAAAACATGCTACCCTGCAATGAAACACTTCCAAAACACAGAGTGTACCATGAGCCCGAGTCGTGAGATCAGGCAGACACACCGGAAAAGTCAACCTCAGTCTCCTTCCTTTCCTCCTTAGACGTGCGCCTAAGGTGTATGGCACGGACCGCAGTGGCTGGCGACAGACAGTGAGGGTTTTGCACGCGAGCATAATTGGGAGCCCAAGTTAACAACCTGGGGAAACACACACACACACACACACACACACACACACACACAGCCTCCCGTTAAGCACTCCATCTTTAATGAGTGTTTACTGCGCGCAGTCAGAAACCGGATTCAATAATCCCCTTCACGACCCCACCTGGGCAGTCCCGTGGCCTCGGGAGAAAGCGTCAGTCTCTTCGGCCAAGACCTCCCGACCTCAAATCCGCCGGCGACTCAGCCCGGTGAACCTTCATTCCCCAACCCACACCCCCACCCCCGCCACCACTGGCTTTTTTAAGAATTTCCAATCCCGCCGACTGGTTTCCCAGTGACCCTCCCTAAACTAGGCCTTTCCACGCCCGACCCCCACAGCACCATTGATCGCGACCCTGGCCCTTCCCAAGGCCACAGGCGCCCAGCGCCGGCCGCCCTCCCCCGGCGCCCCCCTCACCTGTCAGGCGCAGCTTGACGGGCCCGTTCCGCCGGCCTCCGGGGTTAGACATGTCCCCGGCGGTGGGGAGGCGGCGGCGACGGCGACGGGGCTCCGGGCCGGCGGGCGGGGCGGCAGCGACGGCGAGGCGCGGCGGAGTCACCACAGCGGCCGGGGCTGCGGCCCAAGCAGCCGGCGTCGCGGCCGCCACGGCCGGAGGGTCCCGGATGTGCCGAGCGTCGTCGCCATGAGCCGCGGAGGGAGCGGGACGCCGAGCTCCCCCCTCCTCCCTCTTCTCCTTCCTCAGCCCGGGCCGCACAACAAAGCGGCAGCGGCGGCCGGCCGCGCCGCCTCCGCCCGCGCCTCGCTGCCTCCTCCTCGCGGCCGCCGCGGCCTTTTCCTCCTCTCGGTTCGGCGAGGCCCCCGGAGCCGACGGCGCCAGTCGGCTGAGGCGGGCGGTGCTCGCGCCGGAGCAGGACTCAGGGCTCGGCCGCTTCCTCCTCCACCCGCCCTCTTGTCTGAGGGAACCGGGTCCTGGGGCCGCCGCCGCCAGTCGTCTGCTCCGGGGGGGGGGGCGGGGGCGGGGAGGAGATGGGGGCGGGGCCGGCGGGCGCGCGCCGGGTGCGCGAGGCGCGGGAGGGAGGCCGAAGGGAGGCCTGCTCGGTGGCGCGGGCACTCCGCGCGCTGCTACCCGGGGCCTCGCGCAGAACCTGGGGAGGGAGTGGGCGGGCGGGCGACGAGGAGGGGCGTCTGCGGCACCTGGAGGGGCGTAATTTTCAGCCGCCTAAGGGAGAGGCGGGGGCCGGGCCGGGCCGGGCCGGGCCCGACCGACTGCCTTTGTTAGACGCCTACTTTGTGCAGGGCGCTCCAAGAGGCTAAGTCGAGCGCTAGGAGGCGCGTAGAGGCGCTAAAGCGAGTCTGCTGCCCTCGAATTTAGCGTCTCGGGGGAAGGAAGGGACACTGGTCCCACACCGAGTGTTCCAGCAAATCCTTAAGAAAGCTGTTAGCTCCTTGTCTCTTCCATCCAGGACTCACCTGGTCGATGAGATCAGGTTACCTGCCTGCTCGGGCTCTTTTTCCAACTGTAATGCAAGGGGTAGAGAGATGATACTAATACCATAGGATTGTTAATAAAGTAAACCTTGGAGAGCACCGTGTGAAAAGCTTTCCATAAAGTACTTTATATCGTTATTTCAGAAGGAAAAGATAGAAAATAAAAATAATTTAACTTACTTTTCGACCCTGTAATTGCACTGCTAGGAGTGTATTCTGTCAATAATACAGAAAATGTTCTTTGCAAAGTTAATACCAAAAAGGACTTGGGGAACAGTCTAATGGTGAATTATAGTGAGTTATTTTACACCAACCGCATAGATGTTTTGTTCTGTTTTTTGAGACAAGGTCTTGCTATGCAGTTCAGTGGCCTTGAACTCACTATGTAGCCCAGCCTGACCTCAGACTCTTAGAGATCCTTCTGCTCCAGCTTCCTTAGTGCTGGGATTACAGGTGTTTCCAACACACACCCGCGTTCTTTTTTAATTGCATAATTTTGTGCAACCATTTAAATGGCAATTTATGGAAGTTTGTAGGTAATGCAGAACTTAAAAGTACAATAGGAGTTGTGTTTATGCAACGAACAGTGTCTGGCATAGTGAAAAGTAAAGATAAAAGGGATTTTGTTTGTGTGTGTGTTAATTTTGCTTATGGCCATTGTGACATTAATGCAATTGTAAATGTTTAATAAAGTCTAACGTATTTTGATCCTAATCACTGTAAGTCATTGCTTTTAATTTATCGGTAAAGTCTCATCGTTCTCTCGACTAAGTTACCTCCAAGAACATTTCAGCAGTCTGGATACAGCCCTACAATTGAAATGATTCCCGTGCTCGCTTCGGCAGCACATTCACTAAAATTAAAATGATTCTCAAAGTATATAAATCCTAGAAGTCATACTAAAAATACAAGGAAGCATGCTAGAAATTCACTCAACATGCACTGAATGCCTGCTATGCGCAAAGCCTGAACAGGGTGCTTTAGAAACGCTTCCATTACAGTAGAGCTGAAGACACACCAAATAATTTGAACAATAACTGCTAAGAGGCCGGATAATGACAATAAACTTAGCAAACTGTTGTACACATACCCACTTGCCTTATTCTTACTGTGCACACTCTGTTCCCAGCCACCCACTGGCATAATTGTAGCTTCAATTAAGTAATAGGAGTTAGGGCTTCAGGTGGTGATGGCAACCCTTGGGGAGGAACACTGCCTGTTGTGCCGTTGAAAACAGTACATTGAAATATGTAAGTGACAGTGCAGGAAAACGGATACGGGCGTAATGTGTGGAGGAGGACTCTGTTTAGGCTTGCCTCTGTGTGAGTGGAAATTCTATTGTTTAAAACAAAGATTCAGATAAGAATAATGCTGTACTTTAAAACCGTTCACTGTATTGGTAATATTTTTTTAATCTGGGTACATGGACGTTTGTTTTATTATTATCACTTCTCTTACCCTGCTAAGCATTATTTAATATGTACTTTTATTTAATATTGTAATTTTATTTTTATTAAATATTTAATCAATTTGAATTCTTAAAAATTATAAAACTAAAAGTTTGTGGGGTGTTTTTTTGTTTGTTTGTTTGCTTTGGTTTTTTTGGACCAGGGATCGAACTCACAACTTCGCACCTGTCATGCAGGCTCTTAGGCCCCTGAGCTAAATCCCTGGTCCTATGTTTTGAGCCTGAGTCTCACTATGCAGTTCAGGCTGGTCTCGAACTCACAATGATCCTCCTGCCTCAGCCTCCCAAGTGCTGGAATTAAAGGCATGCACCACCATGTCAGGCTTGTCTTTGTGGGGGTTTTTTATTGTTTCTTTTTTGGGGGGGTTGGCTTTTTGAGACAGGCTAGTTCAGGCAGGCCTTGAACTCAGAACAATCCTCCTGCCTCAGCCTCCCAAGCACTGAGATTATAGGCTTCCACTACTATGCCTGGCTCAAGAATTATATAAATCATTGCAAAAAAAAAAAAAAAAAAAAAACAATTATATAAATCAAGTATATGCATGCAAGTGTAAAAATCTTCTAGAAAAGGAAAACAGTGTTGAAGATGAAAATATAGCCTTTCTCATCACAGCAAAATATTACTACAAGATTTGTTGATTCACCCAACTTTTTTTTTAGCTCATTCCATGAATAAAGTACTGTACTATACTTTGAAAATATTGAGATGAAATATAATGATAATTAGAGGTCCAAATAGTAGAAGAGAAGGAAAGACAAGGAAAGGAGTGAGGCACTCGGGAGGCTGAGGTAGGTGGAGCGTTGTGAGTTCGAGGCCGGCTTGGGCTACAACTCGAGCACAAGGCCGGCCTGAGCTACATAATGCGACCGTGCCTCGAAAAACCAGGGCCGGGAGTTTGGCTCAGTGCCTTAAGCGCCTGCCCTGGCAGGCGTGAGGTTGTGAGTTCAATCCCCGGTGCCGCAAAAAAAAAAAAAAAAAAAAAGGAAAGGAGTGAGAAGGACTTATTAACTTAGATTGAATTTAATTATTGGTGTTTTTTAACCAGTGGCTCCCAAGATCATCTTGCATTGACAATACAGGTTCTAACCCCTTCCCAGGCCTATTGCATCAGAATTTCCTGCAGTCAGGCTGAGGAGTGTTTATAAAAGCCGAAGAGGGGACTCTGGCCTACACCAAGTTGGGAACAATCCCAGTGGCTCTGGAACTTCAGTATGCATCAGAATTACCTGGAGAGCTTGTTAAACGCAGCTCACTGTGTCCCACGCCATGGAGCCTGCAAGTTCCTAGCTGCTAGCAAGTTCCCAGGCTGCCGTTCATCAGGATACCATGCTCTGAGCCTGCTATCCTCTTTAGAATTACACTGTTAAAAAAAAAAAAAAAAAGCTGGATTTTCATTAAAGTTCAGCATTAGATTTACAACATTTCTTTATCATGGCCTCACTTTGAGACATATTTTTGAGGAAAAAAAAGGCAAATAACAATTCTTTGGGAGTTCATCCTATGCTTTCTTCCTAAAATAGATATCCACCCAGAATGTAAATTTTGTCTGTGTGTACCTTGGTTACACATGGTTATGAGAACTGCAGAAAGTCTTTTGATTCCCTTATGACTCCTAATTTGTCCTCAGCAGAATGGTACGCCTTTTACTGAATCATTTTCTTAAACTTCTGTCTCATCACTTATTTCATACCAATAAAATCATTCTTTTTCTATAAATATCACATAATAGGATCTTCCAGTGTAACAGCAACATATTAAATAGCATTTGAGCAAAAGGTTTATTTGTTTTCATTAATGTAGTTTACTAATTACTTGAAGTGGTTTTTTTATGATGGTATCCTAGACCATAAGTGAAAATCTACACATGGTTTTGAGAATGTTTAAAATCTTTTGTTTAAAACATTTTTCTGTTTTCCAGGCTAAAGTTAAATTTGATAGGACTTTGCAAGAAAATGCCTACCATCTGTAGTTAGTATTTCTTCTGCTCCAGCCATTAATCTTTTTTTTTACATAGAAGAGTTGTCTCCAGTAATAAAAAATCTGTCTGAAGTAAGGGTATGTTAATACCGGTACTCCTGCAAAGCTATTTTTGCAGTGTAAATTTATAATTTAATACAGTATGTATGCCATGGAAAAATCAGGCACTCAGCAGTTTATACCACTGCTTAAAACTCTTATGTTTCTTCATCTTTTAAAATGTCATAATTTAAATAACATTAGGTCTGGCTTCCTCCAAATGAGCTCATAACTGATAAAGCAGCCACTTATGAGTTATCGCTGTGAACCTCACTCTCTGTCTCCCATGCCCACTCATTTTCTCCTCTGCTTCTGCCTGTCCCAGCTCCTAAGAGTTGGATTCATTAACTTACCAGGGCAGCCCTGTTCTGGCAGGGTTTAGGGTTAAGTCACATTCTGAGCTGTTCTTTGTGCTTCTTTTCTGACATCACATCCCCCTCACCACCCACCCTATCTCCTCCTAGCACACCTGGCTTCCAGTGATCAAAGCTGAGGTCACATCTCCTTCCTGTGTCTGTCCACATCTGGGCTCCCCCATGCCAGTTGCCTCTTGCCCTACACACGTCCTCTCTGAGGAAATCTGCCCTGGCCTATGCTCTGACAGTGTCCTGGGCACTGTTACATGCTATCCCTGGATGTTCTTATTCCTTTGGTTGGGATGGGGCCCATGAATGTGCATTCTATTTCTAGTGCTGCTAGTGCAGAGCCCACTTTGAGAATCATTGCCTTACCTGGGACCAGTCAGTCAGAGACACATTTTGAACCAGACCAACTGAAGGTGGGTAGCTAAGCAAGAAGCTAATCTGACTTCCTCCCCTTGGAGCATCAGATGGGGACACCAGGTGCTGAGCTAGCCATGAGGAGCCAAGTGGAGAGGTCACAGAGTTTTTAGCTAAGGAAGACTTTCTAAAAGCATAATAAGCTGGGGATTTATCTCAGTGGGCTAAGCACCTGTCTGGCAGGTGCGAGGTTGTGAGTTCGATTCCCGGTACCAAAAAGCTTTAAAAAAAATAAAAATTAAAAATAAGAAATAAAATAAAAGCATAATAAGGCCTTTAAATTCTATAAATAGAAGAAATAAGTCTGCAGAAAGAGACTGACAAAGCAGAGGGAGAAAAGCTGAGATGACAAGCTTCCTCACCCTCAAGTACACAGGGTGACTGGCAGTTCCCCACTGAGTGCACTCTGATACGGCAGCTCTGAGCGAGCCTGTGAAGGACGCTCAAGTGCGCCCACGAGCCCCAGTTCTTTACATTTGCCACACTTGACTTGCAACCCCTTACTCCTTCAGGCCTCCCCTGCTCTTCGATTGTCTGTATTGCTCCTCATCTTCTTCCCTGGAACTGAACCTACTGCTCACAGGCAGCACTGCTAGAATCTCCAGCACTCGAATACACATGGCTATAGTGAACTCAAAATATAGTGCAGTGGATGTATTGCTGCAAGTGTAAAACACATTGAATCCCGGCATGGTAACACCCAGCTGTAATCCCAGCTACTCAAGAGGGGGAAATCAAGATCAAGGCCAATCTGGGTAATTTATTGAGATTCTGTCTTTAAATTTAAAAAATAAAGAGCTGCGAATGTAATTTAATACTCTCTTCATTCAATCCTGTTATGCCAGAAACGAAAAAAAAAAAAAGAAATTTTGAAGACTTAGCATAGTAAACAAAGCAAAATATCTTATTAATATTTTTATTTTGATGACATGTGATATAATATTTTTTTTTTTTGGCGGCACCAGGGATTGAACTCACAACCTCGCGCCTGCCAGGGCAGGCACTTAAGGGACTGAACCAAACTCCCGGCCCTGGTTTTTTTGAGGCAGGGTCGCACTATGTAGCTCAGGCCGGCCTTGTGCTCGCATTGTAGCCCAAGCCGGCCTCGAACCCACAACGCTCCACCTACCTCAGCCTCCCGAGTGCTGAGATTAAAGGCGTGCGCCACCATGCCTGGCTGATATAATATTTTTGATATATCGGGTTAAATAAAATATTTGGGTTAATTTCACTATTTCTTTTCATTTTCTTTAACATAGCTGCTTAAACATTAAAATTACCAATGTGACTTGCATTCTATGTCTGCTAGGGTGCAGTGATTGACAGGTGGTGGCCAGTTACCCTCAGACCCCCTGAATGTTCTCCGCACCCAGCATCAAGCTGTGTTTGTATCCTTCTAGACCTACTGGTTTTGTTTAAGTTAAACATCATGTTCTGTACTTAAGTATTAAAACTGAACAGATCAAATTCATGAATCCAACAAAGAGGTGGGCTACATGGCTTCTGTTATAGGTTGAATCAAGCTGCTCCCTCAAAAGATATGTTGAAGACCTAACCAACCTCTGGGTACCTATAAATGTGCCTTTATTTGGAAATAGGGACTTTCTAGATACGATCACGATGAGGCCACTAGAATGGGTCTTAATTTTAATTTTGAGACAAGGTCTCCCAAAATTCCACTGGCATGACTTGCACTTGAAATCCTCCTGCCTCAGTCTCCTAGAGAGTTATATTACATGCCACAACACCCAACTGAGTGACATCTTTTTAAAAAGAGGGCAGGGCATGGTGGCACATGCCTGTAATCCCAGAACTTGGGAATCTGGGGCAAGAGGATTGCTGTGAGTTTAAGGCCAGCCTAGGCTACATAGTGCATTTGAGGCCAGATTGAACTACATGGCAAGACCATGTCTCAGAAAAAAGAGAGAGAGACAGAGAGAGAGAGAGAGAGAGAGAGAGAGAGAGAGAGAGAGAGAGAGAGAAGGAAAGAGAAAGAAAGAAAGAGAAAAAGAAAATGCCATATAGACAGAATTAGGGTAATTGGTCTTGGGAGCTCTGTGAAATGAATCCAAGCTCTTAAGTACCCTCCATGCCTTATCATATACAAAACAGGTCATAAGGTACATTACACAACTGCCTCATTTTTTGTTGTATTTACAATGTGTTGCCTTTTAACAAATGGAAAGTCATGTAACTCCAGGCCATCTTTTATGCACCCATTTTCAAATGTCTTAAGTATACAAACTGGCCGGTTATACTGTGAATTCTGAGTTAAAAGAGAATGTAATTTGAAGAGATTGCATATTTTCCAAAGCCAATTTGGTGATTTAAGCATGAAAGTATTACAATTAAATGTTTGAAAAGTTATCTGTGCATGTTTTGCTGTAAGCTGATATCATGAAGCAACACATCTTTTCAGGATGAGGTAGCAGCCCCGGGCCCCAGGGGAAGGGAGCGGGGTATTGCTCCACTGCAACTACTTCGGACAACTGGACTACATGAGCAGGCTCAGAAAAAAGTCATCTTCAATCATCTTCAAAATACAAACTGTAGTAGCTACAACATGATTCTCTAAGGGCAGGATGGGAGGAGATGTGGAAATATTTGTATGATGCTGTCTTTATGGGTCATGCAGAGAATATGGGCCAGAATGAGATCAACATGACTCCTAAGCCCATGGGTCAATGTCAAACCAATGCTTAAAATCCTCAATGACTGCTCATGGCCTTCCAAACAGCTTTGTGTGGCACTCCTGGCATTACCAGGCCCCGGCCTGTCTCTTCAGCCTCATTTCCTTCTCCCCTGCTCTGCCTGTGCCAAGGACCCAGGGAGCTCATTTTTCAGGTTCCCACCACACAGTTTTATCTCTCATCTCCAGAGAAGGCATTTTCTTTCCAGTCTGTCTGCCCTGCCAGAACGGGAGAGCATCTAACATGAATCTTGTACCTAATGCAATGGTCTACGTGGTTGATGAATAAATTATATTTTAGTGTGAATGTGTTCATTAATATGTTACTTGAGATATGCCATTTTGGTTAATGATAGACATTGGATGGCAGACTCACTAGAGATCATCTACCATGTTTACCTCTCTCTGGCTAAAGAAAAATATACTATTTTCCGACATTTTAAAAGACAGGCATCTGTTGTTCATGGTGTGCATATATATACATATATATATATATTTTTTTTTTTTTTTTGCAGCACCGGGGATTGAACTCACAACCTCACGCCTGTCAGACAGGCGCGTAAAGCACTGAGCCAAACTCCCGGCCCTGGTTTTGTTGAGGCAGGGTCGCACTATGTAGCTCAGGCCAGCCTTGCACTCGCGTTGTAGCCCAAGCCGGCCTCGAACTCACAATGCTCCGCCTACCTCAGCCTCCCGAGTGCTGGGATTAAAGGCGTGCGCCACCACGCCCGGCTTTGGTGTGCATATTTGGGTCAACAGACAATAGAGTCAGTTATTGAACTACAGCTTCTTTGTTATTAAAGTCTTAAGGTAGCACCTGCAAAGTGTCAGGCTAAAGCTTCAGACCTCCCCTTGAGTTAGGCTGGAGCTATGGCAGTGCCTCCAGAAAGGGAGGCCTTGTCCAATAAGAGAGAGGGTATGGGGGAACTAAAGAGACAGTAAGTACAAGGTAAGCATCTGGACCCCAAAGAAACTGAACTCTGAGGGGTGTCACATTCACTTACACCCGTCCACTTGTAAGAAAAACATCAAGCGCTGAGTCACAAGCAAAGTTTCCCTGCTATTTATTAAGAACACACTCAGTGAATTTCAAGATCATTAGCAAGCAGCATCATTTGGTGTTTGCCAAATGACGATGACAGAGAAAGATGATTAAATGTACCTATTTCCTGGGAAAGCTGATACTATAACCATTGAGGTATTTATGCAGCAAGAACAGTCTTTCATTTACAGAAATACACAAAGGCACCAGAAGTTGCCAGGCGTAACGGCTCATGCTTGCAGTCCCAGCTGTTTAGTGGCTAATGGAGGAAGAATGCTTGAACCCAGGACTTTGACACCAGCCTGAGCAACATCTCGAGACCCCAGGGCATGGTGGGGTTGGGGGAACTAGAATAGAATTTTTCAATAACTGTTTTCAGTATTAGACTTTCAGTGGCCATTTTGATAACTCAGTTTGTTTTTTATAACTTGCTATTGTGGGCTTAAAATCTTACCCACTGAATTGATTTTAACCTTACTGGAAAGGAATTTACAAATAAATATCAAAACACAAGTCATACCCTATAATTCCATTCCTAGGAAACTGTCCTAAGGAAATAATCAGAGATATGCAGAAAGACATATGCAGTTATTCATCCCAATACTATTTATAAGAACAACAAATTGAAAGCAATTGAAATGTATAAATGGAGATCGGTTCAACTATAATTGATATAGTCATATGATAAACTATTATGCAACCATGGAAAATTGTGTTCCCAAAGACTTTATTTTCTTCATCAGATATTTTTATATTTAAAAAACATGAAAAGTACCCTCCCTCCCCTACCCCCAGAGGAAAAAATCATCATGAATTTGGCACGCATCCTTTCTGTACAATTTTCATGCTGCATTTATTTAATGACAAAGAGAAATGTTTATAAGTACACAGTTTTTAAAAAGCAGAAAACAAAAATATGTGTGAGGAATAATCCCAATCTGAATCATTAGATAAATATAATTCTACATTCATCATCCAAAATTCTAATTACTAAGAATATACTAGGTACTGAGCACTGTTCCCTGGAGTTTGTAACCTAGTGGAGGACAGATAGGCAAAAAGGATACAGGATTAAGGTCCACCTTCTGTACTCTGCAAAGGGTGAGAAAACTATCCACTGCTTCCTACAGTGACTTTCAGTGTTGATGTTATCAGTTGCGGAGATGCTCCAGTTTTATGGAAAATGTTGAAACAAAGATTTCATCTCCTTGTGCTGGGCATGGTGCTGCATGCCTGTAACCCCAGCATTCAGGATGCTGAGGCAGGAAGATCACTGTAAGTTTGAGGTCAGCCTGGGCTACATAGTGAGTTCAGGCCACCCTGAACTACATAGAGAGACCGTGTCTCAAAAAAACCTAAATAACTCGCCGGGCATGGTGGCGCACGACTTTAATCCCAGCGTTCAGGAGGCTGAGGTAGGTGGAGCATTACGAGTTCGAGACCAGCTTAGGCTACAACGCAAGCGCAAGGCCAGCCTGAGCTACATAGTGTGACCCTGCCTCAAAAAACTAGGGCTGGGAGTTTGGCTCAGTGGTTTAATCACCTGTCTGGCAGGCGTGAGGCTGAGTTCGATCCCTGGTGCCACAAACAAACAAACAAACAAAACCTAAATAAATAAATAAATAAATCAAAACCTTGTCTCAAAAAAAAAAGTCTCCTTCACACTAGATACAGCTGGGAAGGACAGACACTGCTGGGACATGTTGCAACCCTCAACGGCCAATACTGTCTGCGATGGGCGTCAACACAGAGAAAGAGGAACCATGAGATAGAGAAAATGAAATCTTATTTTTACTAACCTGTGCAAGGCCACGTATCCAGCCATTCCTAAAACAACCACCTGGTTTGTATCAGGTTTTCAGCCGTTCGTCCACAAAGGAGTCCTAACTAATTCATCCAATGAAGCAAAATCTATCTGGGGAAAGTTACAGTCTGCATTGTTAAGTAGTCTCATATGAGTCTTCCCTAAAGAGGTGAAGTGTTGGCTCCAAAACAAGCAAGGTTGAAAAATTTTTCTGCAAAGGGCCAGATAATGAATATTTTAAACTTGGGGTCATAAGATTTCCACTGCAACTACTCAACTTCAGTGTTTTAGTGCAAAAGCAGCCATAGATGAATGGGCATTGCTGTGTTCTAATAAAGCTTTATTTACAAAAGAAGGCAGTGGGCTCAATTTGGCTCACTGAGCATAATGTTAAGACCTGCTCCAGAACCAGAGCCATAAGTAAAAAAGAGGAGTGTCAAATCCAGAAAGGATTCTGTAAATCATTTTTTTCCAAGATCTGTGAAATCTGAAACCATTTAATAGTTGAAAGAAAGACTCAAATATAGTTATAATGTTTATTGAAGACTTACTATGTGCTAAATGTGGTACGAAGGGAGATATCATTTAAGATGCTTGGGCTAGCAAGAACAGAAAGCCTAACTCAGGCTTAAAAAGTATCATCTCATATAACAAGCAGTTTTTTGTTTGTTTACTTTTGATTGTCTGTAGTCTTGGAAATTGAACACAAGGCCTTTAGTATGATGTATGTTCCAAGCCTTTTTTTTGTTTTTTTTTTTTTTGAGACAGAGTCTCACTAAGTTGATAAATTTTCCAGGAAGGGTTTGAACTTGCAGCCTCCTGCCTCAGTCTCCCAGAGTGCTGAGATTTTAAGCACGTGCCCCATCTCACCCAGTTTAACAAGTAGTTTTGAGATAGGACTGATTCCATATTTGGAGTGTCAGTGGTTTAGTGATTTGTTAATGGGCCCAGATTCCTACCATCTCAGAACTCTGCCTTCTTCAGGGCTTTCTCCTCAGTCACAAGACAGCAAATACTGATTAAGCCTCACATCCAAATTAATCTTCAGAATAGACACAGCGATTCTTCCTAGAAGTGAAGACATTTCTTTTTATTCTTTTTTTTTTTTTTTTTTTTTTTGCGGCACCAGGGATCGAACTGACAACCTCACGACAGCCAGACAGGCGTGAAGCCACTGAGCCAAACTCCTGGCCCTAGTTTTTTTTTTTTGTTTTTTTTTTTTTTTTTTTTTTTTTTTTTTTTTTTTTTTTTTTTTTTTTTTTTTGAGGCAGGGTCGCACTATGTAGCTGAGGCCAGACTTGTGCTTGCGTTATAGCCCAAGCTGGCCACAAACTCACAACGCTCCACCTACCTCAGCCTCCCAAGTGCTGGGATTAAAGACATGCGCCACCATGCCCGGCTTGTGAAGACATTTCTAGCAGAAGCAGCTCCACGTGAGCATGTTTCCTTCATCAGAAGCTAATCATATGCTCCCTCTTAAAATACACATTTGAACAGGGATTGGAATTTCTGAGATTAGTTGAGATCAATCAGGAGCCACCTCCTCATCTTGGCTATGCAGAGGTGGCCTCACTGAAATCAGGGGTCTATGAGTAAGAGCATATCGGGGCCAGGAATGGAGATTATGCAAATGATCACAAACTTCCATGATTTACAGATAAGAATAAAAAATTCAGACAGGGAAAGTGACTTACCAAGGCCACAAAGCTGGGAAGAGACTAGATTCAGGCCTAGTTGTGTGCCTACAGTGTCTAAGACCTCAGACACTACTCCAAGGGCTTTAGTAGGAAAGCTGAGAATGTCAGGGATAACAAGATGCTATAAAGTGTACCTCGACATCAAGTACAATTGAATCAGGCAGGAAACTTGTCAGATGACCAGGCCTCCTTAGCAGGGTGAACCATTAAGCTTTTGCTATACAACAAACAACTTCCTAATTCCATGAGTAAAACCCCAACAATTTATGGATCTCCCAACTAACATGGGTCAGCAATCTGGTCTGGGCTTCTGAGCTCAGCTGGACTCCATCGTGCCTCTTTAGCCAGCTGGCAGTCAGCTGAGGCCCTGAAGCGACCTGAGCCACAACAACTCACCTTTGCTCCAGACATGGCCCCATCCTCCCTCAGGTGTGCTGGGCGTGTTCACACGGAGGCTGGGAAGATGGCAAGAGGGAGAGAAGACACCCACAAGGCCTCTGGAGTCCTAACTAGAATCTAGGAAAGATGACTTTTCTAAAGAGGCCCTGAGACGAGAAAGAAAGAAGGAAAGAAAGTAAGGAGGGAGAGAGGAAAGGAAGAAAGAGAGAAAAAGAAAGAAAAGATTTTCTTTTTTCCTGCCCACAGAAAGACTGATGTTCTAACCCTTCTGGGTAACAATAAAAGTGTCATCCCCATGTCTGCAGTTCAGGAGGTGTTCAAAAGAAAAGCCTATTTCATGGCCAACATCACCTAGGCTTCCCAAGGACAAGGACTCTTAACCAAAGCTGACAGAGGAAGCCAAGAAGTAGGATGTGGATTCAGTACAAAAAGTTAGAAAAACAGCATCATGGTCAATGGATTGAGGCTGGGATAAGACGGCATGAAGAGAGCCTCTGAAAACAAATATTTAAACCCAAAGACAGAATCTCACTCTATTTGTGTCTTGCCTCAAAACATACTCCACATGACAATCAGCCAGAACCATGTTTTCTATTATACTGGCAAAATAAATATCTTATACATGCATTCAACAAATATTTATTGTGCCAAACCCCATAAACTTGAAATGAATGGAATTCTTTCTTAATGACCAAGTAGCTATTTTTAAAAATATACTTCAGAGCCAGGCGTGTGGTGCACACCTTTAATCCCAGCACTCGGGAGGCTGAGGCAGGAGGTTCACTGTGAGTTCGAGACCAGCCTGGGCTACAAGGTGAGTTCAAGGCCAGTCTGAACTGCATAGTGAGACCCTGTCTCAAAAAAACATATGGTCAGGGATTTAGGTCAGTGGCCTAAGTGCCTGCCTGGCAGGCACAAGGTTGTAAGTTTGATCCCCGGGTACCAAAAATAAAAAAAAACCCTTCAGAATGATTTTTGATATCTTTATAGGGGCCCAGCAGGCTTGCCCTAGATGTCAAAATTTTTTCATTTATAAAATTATTAAAACATTGTGGTCTACAGCACTCGGGAGGCTGAGGTAGGTGGAGCGTTGTGAGTTCGAGGCCGGCTTGGGCTACAATGCGAGTGCAAGGCCGGCCTGAGCTACATAGTGTGACCCTGCCTCAAAAAACCAGGGATGGGAGTTTGGCTCAGTGCCTTAAGCACCTGCCCTGGCAGGCGCGAGGTTGTGAGTTCAATCCCTGGTGCCGCAAAAAAACAAAACAAAACAAAACAAACAAAAAAAAACATTGTGGTCTAATCTACCTGACAAGATTGATAGGTCTTTTTTCTTTTCTGAATCCTCTGAACTCATTCACTGCTATGAGCAATTTAAATCTGTGACTATAAGCACTTAAAACATTTTGGAATTAATGTGTGAGGCAAGGCAGCAAGCATAAGTAAGCTGTATTTCAATTTAGGAGCCCATTCAGAAATTTACAGTCTTTAGGTATGAACTTAGCAGCATGAAGCCTGGCCCACAGCATTTCTGAACATGGAATCTGGCAAGTGTGAATCCTCATAACAAAGGAGAGGTTGCCAAAACAAGCAACTTTCTCCAAATACAGGTGAAATAATATTCTTATAGAGTAAATCTTCACAACGTGAAAACATACAGAGTCAGTTCACCAAACAGTCTCTGAAATAGTTTTCCATAGAACCAAAGCCATGAAAAGTGATTCAGCTTGTCAGAAATGTGAAGGGATTCCTCTCCTGTGGAGTCGTGTGGGGAGCCCATCTCTCCAGGCAGAGGAAGGCAACCCCGCCCGCCCCGGCCAGAGGCACTGGAATGAGGGATTCTGCTGGCTTCAGTTAGCTCAGCCTCTTCTTAGAGAGTGACGGGAATACAGAAAGTGTTCATTCATATGAATATAGAAAATACACGTAAAAAACAAAAATGGGAGCCATCTGCTCCACTGTTCAGTATTCATGGTGACATTTCCTGTTGAAAATAGTGACTTCTAATGTGCCGTTTTGATTACATGACAGCTAAACAGTCTATAATATATTCAGTTTAGAATACATTATAGAATATATATATATATGTATATATATAGAATATTGTAAGGCCAGTAAAAACATCAAGTAGGTCAACTATATGACTATATTAAAATAAACATGTGTAATAAAGTTAAGTTTAAGAATTAGACATCGTTAAATAGCACACATTAACAACGAGATGAAGAATACGTGACTGGAGCTGGGGCTGTAGCTCAGTGGTAGAGCAATTGCCTATCATGTATAGGGCCATCTTCAACACCACAAGGAAAAAAAATGACTGAGTTGAGTGATTTTGTTTAGAATAAAAAGTTTGGAATCCACTCAGAAAGTTTAAGCTATTTTGTGTTTAATTTAAGGAATCGGTTAAATAGGTTTGGCACATTCATACTATGGAATATGTACAACTGTTAAAATAATATTATAGAAATACATTTATTAATTAAGCAAATATGTAATGTATAATATTGTATATTATGTTTCTTTTTTCTTTCTTTCTTTCTTTCTTTCTTTCTTTTTTTTTTTTTTTTTTTGGCAGTACTAGAGATTGAACCCAGGGCCTAACCCATGCTAGGTAAACAGTCTATCAGTAAGTCACATTGTCAACTCTTTATTTTTTTATTTTGAAACAGAGTCTCACTAACTTGCCCAGGCTGGCCTGGAACTTGAGATCCTCTTGCCTCAGTCTCTTGAGCAATTGGGATTACAGGTATATGCCATGATATCCAAATAAACAGTCATATTTCCTGATATGGTACAAATGCTTCCCACATGTAAAGCAAAAAAACAAAACAAAAAAAAATTGCCGTAGACTGTTAGTGTGTAAATCTATTTCTTAAAACATATAATCAAGCCAGGCATGGTGGCGCACACCTTTAATCCCAGCACTTGGGAGGCTGAGGTAGGAGGAGCATTGTGAGTTCGAGGCTGAGGCCGGTTTGGGCTACAACGTGAGTGCAAGGCCTGCCTGAGCTACACAGTGTGACCCTAACTCAAAAAACCAGGGCCAGGAGTTTGGCTCAGTGCCTTAAGCACCTGTCTGACAGGCGCGAGGTTGTGAGTTCAATCCCCGGTGCCACAAAAACAACAACAACAACAACAACAACAACAAAAAACATATAATCAGCCAGGTTTGGTAGTGCAAGTCTGTAATCCCAGCACTCGGGAGGCTCAGGCAGGAGGACTGTTGCAAGTTCAAGACAAGCCTGGGCTACAAAGTGAGCTCAAGTCCAGCCTGAACTGCATAGCGAGACCCTGTGTCCAAAAAAAAAAAAAAAAAAAAAATATATATATATATATATATATCCATAAGTATATATATAATCAATATGCATTATGCATTAGAGAAGGTCAGGGATATAGCTCAGCCTGGCAAGTGCAAGGTTCTGAGTTCAATTCCAGGGATCAAAAAAATATATATAATTAGGGGTAGCTTCAAGATAATGATTTCTACTTCTGTGACACATTTACATTTTTTACTTTTTTCAATAATGAACATCTATTGTTTATGTAATAAAATAGTTAAAATGTTGAATTTTAGCAAGTAAAATGTGCAAAAGGAAAGAAAAAAGTATACCAACTGTCAACAAAGGTTACAGTTAGATGATGGCATTATAGGAAATTTTTGTTTTCTTTAACTTTGATGTATTCTCAATGTTCAACAAGAAGAAAACATTTCAGGATATAAAAATCAATGTTAGAAAATCAATAGCTTCCCTATACATCAATAATGAACTAACTGAGGAGTAAATCAGTAAAACAATTCCATTCACAATAACTTTTTTAAGAAAATCTAGGGATCAATCTAACCAAGGAAGTGAAAGTTCTCTACAATAAAACTTTTTAGAACACTGAAGAAAGAAAGCAAAGAAAACGCTACAAGATGGAAAGGCCTCCCAGATTCATGGATAGGTAAAATAAATAGTTTTAAAAGGGCCATATTACAAAAAGCAATCTACAGATTCTATGCAATCCTCATCAAAATACTGACATTCTTCTCAGAACTAGAAAAAAAATGATCCTAAAAGTCTTATAGAAACACAAGATCCAAACTAGCCAAGCAAAAAGAACAAGGCTGTTCAATATCTTGTTTCAAACTATACAACAAAGCCATTGTAAAAAAAAAAAAACACAGCATAATACTGGCACAAAAATAAATAGATAGGCCAATGAAACAGAACAGAGGATGCAGAAACAAACTCACACAACTACAGTCATCTGACTGTGAATAAAGGAACCAAAAATATGCTTTGGAGAAAAGATAGCGTCTTTTAAAATTGATTCTGGGAAACTGGATATTCACTTGCAGAAAACTGAAACTATATCCTTATATCTCACTCTGTACAAAAATCAATTCAAAATGAAATCCAGGCATGGTGGCACATGCCTGTAATCCCAGCACTTGGGAGGCTGAGGCAGGAATATCACCACAAGTTTGATGCCAGCCTGGGCTAGTGAGTTTGAAGCCAGCCTGGACTACGTGGCAAAACCCTGCTCAAAAAACAAAAACAAAAATGACAACAACAAAAAGAATCAAAAGCCCTAAGTATGAAACCTGAAATTTTGAAACTACTAGAAGAAAACGTAATGGAAACACTTGAAGTCATAGGTACAGGCAAACCAAACACTTCCTGAATAGGACTCTAGTAGCACAGGAAATATTAGTAAGAATCAATAAATAAGACTATGTGAAATATAAAAGTTTCTGCACAACAAGAAAAACAGCTAACACAGTAAAGAGCCTGTTTAATAGGAGAAAATCTTCCAACAGAGTATTTATATTCAGAATATACAAAGAAATCAAAAAGCTTAACACCAAAAAATCAGATAGCCCAATAATAAGTGGGCAAATGAACTGAACAGCCACTCCTCAAAAGATGTACAATTGCCAATAAATATATGAAAAAATGTACAATGTTGTCAGCCACTAGCAAAATGCAAATCAAAACTACATTGAGATTTCATCTCATTCCAGTCAGAATCAATGTCATTCAAAATATAAAAACCATAAATTCTGATGAAGATGTGGGGAAAAAAGAAATGCTTCTACTCTGCAAATGGGAATGTAAATTGTACAGCTTCTGTGGAAATCGGTATGGAGGTTGGTCAGAAATCTAATAGAACTCCTATTTGATCCAGCCCATCAGCCCACACTCTGGGCAAGACTATCAGTTCTAGGTATTGTACTAGAAAAGGGACATCAGGTCAGAAAGTAAAATGCTAAGGAACTTCAAGTCGTGTCCTGTGAGGAATGATTGGAGAAGCTGAGAAACAAAACTCAGGGGAATGTAACCGTTGTCTTAAGATTTAATAAACTATCAATCAGATTCATTTAAATGTAACTTGTCCCATGTGTTTTGTTTTGTTTGTTTGTTTGTTTGGGTTTTGGTTTTGTTTTTTAGACACAGTCTTGCAGGGTAGTTCAGGCTGGCCTTGAACTCACTATGTAGCCCAGGCTGGCCTCACATGCACAGCGACCCTCTCCTGCCTCAGCCTCCCATGTGCTGGGATTACAGGCGCGAATACCTACACTCAGCTCCATGTGCTTTTGCAGGCATCATCAGGATCGATGTGGTAATGCTTGGGATTGGAATTACATTGAGACAGGCCTTGAGAAAGGAGGAAGAGTTTTTCAGTTGTTTCATTTGGCAGAAGACAGTCTGGCCTTGAAACCTTTCCTCAAAGTGTGGTGTGGAACCACAGCACGACTTTAGCCAGTTAGGAAAGTGCTAGACCTCCTGCCGCAGCTCAGACCCACTGAATCTGAATCTGTGGTCTACATCCAGGTAGCAAAACTGCTCTGCATGACGAAGGGTGATGGACTTGGTGATGACGGGGCATCACGTGGGCCCATGGGTTGTAACAAATACACAACAACGGTGTGGGCACAGGGCATTTATGGGAAATCACGGTACTGGTGCTTAATTTTACTGTGAGCATAAAATTGCTCTGAAAAATAAAGAATTTTTATTAAAAGGGCTAAGGGTTTCTTAGCTCACTTGCAAAGTGCTTGCCTAGAATGAGCAAGGTCCTGGGTTCAATCCCCACCATGACCACTGAAAAAAAGCTTTAAAGAAAGAAGAATTTGATAAAAAGTTGCCCAGGTGATTCATGTGAACATTCGAGTCAGAGGAGATCACTAGCCAAGGAGAGACTAAATGCTTTGTTGTTCTGGAAAGAAATCCAAGACTAAGCTATACTTATTCAGGAAAGAACTAAAAAATTGGAGGTCTCTGAAAATGAATTATGAGTAAGAATGTTCATTGGAGTGGTTTGATATTGAAAACTAAAAATAATAACCTAAACACAACAAAAGCTATGTAGAGTATTATTCAGTCATCAAAATGCTATTTTGATTGAATGGTGGCATAAAAGTGCTCATAATATATTAATGGATAATAAATTACAGAACAATATGTACAATGCAATAGCTTATGTTTTTAACTTTCGCTTCAAAATAATATGAAAGAATATGAAGTTACAGTATTGGGGTATGAACCCAGGACCCTCTATCACTAAGCTACTTCTTTAACCCTTTTTCATTTTTATTCTTTATTTTGAGACAAAGTCTCACTAAATTGTCCAAGTCAGACTCTTAACTTGTGATTCTCCTGCTTCAGTCTCCCGACTAGCTAGGATTATAAGCAAGCACCACCACCCCATCAGGCCTAAAAATTATAAGACTTTATCTAAACTATGGAGATCGATTATTTTTAAAATGTTTATCAAAAAAGCAGTGTTGCTCATTAAAAAATTTGAAAAATGGTAGCTGGGTGTGGTGGCACATGCTTTTAATCCCAGCACTCGGGAGACTGAGGCAGGAGGATCACTGTGAGTTCGAGAGCAGCCTGGGCTACAAAGTGAGTTCAAGGCTAGCCTGAACTGCATAATGAGACCCTGTCTCAAAAGATAGGGCCAGGTGGGGATTTAGCTCAGTGGCCTAAGTGCCTGCCTGGCAGGTGCCAGGTTGGGAATTCGATCCCTGGTACAAAAAATAAATAAATAAATAAAAATAAAAAATAAAATTTGGAAAATGGTCAACACTCTAAAGGAAAAAATTAAAACAATTTATTATCTGTCATGTAAATACAACCATTCTTATCATTTTGGTATGCTCGTTTTTCCTTATGCTATGCAAATCTATGCACTTTAAGTAAATTTTTTCATGATTATACAAGTAGTACATGTCAATGTGGAAAATTAGAAAAATATAAAGACAACAATTTTAAATGCTCCATTTTCATTATTAATACGATTTCTAACCAGCTTGCATCTTTTGGGCACAAATGTAAAAGAAAATTAAGTCAAATTGGAATTATTATATATCATAAAATTGGTCTTACAGTCAGATTTTTCACTTATTAAATTGTTTCCATATCATTAAATATTACTCAAGTATAAATTAATAACTGTCATATTTTATTCTGTCAGTATACATGATTTTCTCTTATCGACTAATATTTAGGTTGCTTCTAATTTTTCACTACTTTACAACTGTGATGAATATTCTTATTCCTAAATCCTGGTTGTTTTATTAGAGTAAGCACTAGAATTGGGATTACCTTATGGTCAAGGGGCATGAACTTTTTCAGTGTAACCTTTTTTTGGAAAGATGAGACTGCCCCTCACTTAGTGCCCATCAGTCAGTCTTTCCGTCCCTGAGTTTGTCACTGGCAAATTCTCTTGCCTGAGATTTTTCTCCAAACCAATTTTTTTTTTAATGACATGTTCAGCTTCTTCATAGCTGTTTGCTTATTCTGGAACACTATTTTTCATGGATCAGCTTTGGTGATTTAGATTTTCCAAGAAAAATCTTTTCCACTTCTTTAGGAATTGCAGAGTCACTAGACTTGTACATTATATGTTGTTAGTCTTTTTTTTTTTTTTCTTCAGGTAGGGGTCTCTTTAGGTTTCCCTGGCTGAGCTTGAACTCCTGGGCCAAAGGAGTCCTCCCTCCTCACCTCCAGAGTAGCTGGGGCAGCAAATAAGTGACCCACCAAGCCCCACGTAAGGGTTTCTCTCCATCTGATAGTATATTCCATTTGTTTGTTCGCTTGCTTATTTAATTAGATCATGAGACTATTTTAGTATTTTAAAGCATCAGCCTTTTGACTTATCAGTTCAACCTTGTTTCTGACTCCTGGTTTATTATTTCCTTCAGACAACAATAAAAGAGATTACAAAAAAAATTATGAATCTATTTTAAATCATTGTAAACCTTTCGCATATTCAAGAAAAATTGACACAAAGGAAAAAACTTGATTGCGCTCTTTTCTCAAATGTAGTTAGGAATGCTTTACTATTTTTATTATGTAGAGAATTCCTAAGAAAAAGACCCACTAATCCAAATATTAGTGGGCCAAGTAATTAAACATATAGTTTATCAAAAACTATTCCAATATATAAAAATCATTCAAATATTAATTGAATCAGAAAAATATGACATGAAACAAAAAGCTCACATTGGTCAGCATTTTATTAAACTCATTGCCTTTGAGAAGAAAAAGAAGTTTTCAGTAGAGCATGGTGGCACATACCTATTGTCATAGCTTCTTGGGAGGCCAAGGCAGGAGGCTAGCAAATTCAGCCCCAGCCTAAACAATTTAATGAGACCATGTCTCAGAATAAAAACAGAAAAAGGGCTGGGGAATGTAACTCGGTACTCCCCAAGTTCAAATCCCAGTACTGCCAATAACAATAATAATAATAATAGTTTTGTTGATGTATGTTTTGCCACCATATAATTCATCCTTAAAGTGTACAATGTGGTGGGTTTTAGTGTATTTACAGTTGTGCACCCACACCACTATCTAATTTTAGAATAGTTTCATTCCTCTAGAAAGAACTGCCACATCCCTTAGCAGTTACTCCCTCTCATTCTCTCTCCCACTGAGAATCACTCTTCTATTTTCTGTCTCTATGGACTTGCTTATTTTGAACATTTCATGTAACTGGGATCCAAAAACATGTAGACTTTTGTGTCTGACTTCTTTCAGTCAGCATTGTATGTTTCAGGTCCATCCGTGTTGTAGGATGTATCAGTAGCAATTTCTTTTTATGATACTCTATTGTATAGATGTACCATATTTTGTTTTCCATTCATAATTTATTTTTTTAATTTTCATTTTAAAGAGAATAAAACCAAGCAAAATAAAACAGAATAAAGCCAATCAAAACAAACCAGTGTAAGTGACACAGGACTTCAAAACAATAAGAAATCAACAATGGTTACCATAATGCCTCTTGCTGTCCCCAAAACAGCTACAGATATCTTCAGACATCATAAAAATCAAACAAAACAGAACAGAATAAAACCAATAAAAACAAAACAATGAATGCAATAAAGGATTTCAAAATAAGACAATCAGATATAATAAAATCAAACAAAACAAAACAGAATAAAACTCAACCCAACAAAACAATGAAAATGATACAGAACTTCAAAACAAGATAATAGGGAATAAACAAAGGCTACCACTTTCGGAAGGAGATCCCCCATGGATGCTACATTGCATATTGTTATCCTTTGAATAAGATGATCAGGCTACTGGCTTTAGGCCTGCAAAGTCAGTGAAACACTAAACACCATGTGCATTAAGTTGTATTTTACCTCAATAGCTGTCATCACAGTCTGTGTTTCTCCAGATCAGCTGGTCCCTTATGGTGGAGGTGGGGGTGAAGGGATGTTGGCTCTTCTTGTTTCCCAGCCCAGGCACCGTAAGAAGCTGGCATCTGGCTGTCACCCAGCAGCCCATGCATGGCACTGATTTGCAGGGAGGTCTTGCTTCTTGGGGACTTCTTGTTCTCTTCTCCAGTGGCACTGATTCATGGGAAAAGGCTGGTGTCTGGCTGTCTCCCCCTAGCGGCCCGCACACGGCAGCGATTTGCAGTCTTCCATTCATAGTTTAATGGATATTTGACTTGTTTCCACTTTTGGCTATTTTGAATAATATTGCTATGAATATTGTGTACATTTTCATGCAGAAGAACTCATTGTCTTTTCTATGTCTGGAAATACATAAATGTGATGCAACCTTTTGGCAGAGTCATATATAAAATGTCCATGAAATAGAAGGTAAAGTACTTCTGTATGGGTTTTGGTGTCAGGTGCTGCAAAAGTCATCTCTGCACAGCATAGCCGCAGACCAAGTGACACTTGTGGTGCTGTGATGCTGCACTATTGTGACTATTTTCCTAGGAGAAAATGACCCTCAAGAAGAGATCAAAAGCTTCGCACCCCCACTTACAAAGTAATGGCAATGATCAGACCTCCATCTGTGTGCTATGCAGAGCTCATGTAACCTGTGAGCTGACTTGTGTTTACTGAACACATGTTAAGTACCTATCATTTTGTTCTTTCATTCTTCAGCTTTTATGTGACATTCTTGTTTCCTGTTTAAAATGGCTAAAGCAAATAAAGGTGATTTTACAAAATAAATAAAATGTCCATACTTTGTTTGTTTGTTTGTTGTGCTGAGGATTGAACCCAAGCTCTTGAACACGTTAGGCAAGTGTTCTTCTGCTGAGTGACAGCCCCCCATACTGCTTAAGTCCATAACTTCGCTTCTCAAAATCAGACTAAAGGGGCTGGGGAGTTAGCTCAGTGGCATAAGCACCTGCCTGGCAAGCGTGAGGTTGTGAGTTCCATCCACAGTACCAAAATAATAATAATAATAATAATAATAATAATAATAATAATAAT
Organism: Dasyprocta punctata; assembly: GCA_004363535.1. Lineage (NCBI taxonomy): Eukaryota > Metazoa > Chordata > Mammalia > Rodentia > Dasyproctidae > Dasyprocta > Dasyprocta punctata. Next base: position 47,446 of record RJWM01013655.1, read on the forward strand.
CGGATTCAAATAAATAACATACAATGTAGGAAAGCACTAAGCCAGCTAGCTCTGTCTAACCTGTGGCCCATGGGACAGCTAGTAATGACACCCCATAGATCATAACCTCTTAACATCTTTATGTGGTTTTTAGTGATTTTTTTTAAGACTCGATTGTGCCGTGATTGAGCGCAGGCTGTAGGCAACACAGAGTGCTGTGCAGGGAGTAACAGCGCGGCGCTAACCTCACCTAGGTGCCCATGCCACATAGTCAGCTAACTCCATGGGTGTCAGACGTGACATGCACTTGTGTGGATGGATCGGTGAGTAAAACACAGCAGCAGCGACACCAGCATTCCAGCTTTCCACGTGCGTGTGCCTGAGAAGACAGGCGTTGCTGCTATTAAACAGACATGTAAGTTTTTTATTTATCAAACTCGGGCTTGTGTTATTTTGTAAAATACTTTAATAAGTTAAAATTGTTTCTTAGCAGTTTTGGTATAGAAGTACAAAGAGCACCAACTCATTTTTTACTCATTATTTTGTTATGATTACATATACAACATCACTAATGCTAGAAGAATAAATGATGGCTTATTTATTAATTTCGGAATGCATAGAGTTGCAGTCCAATGTTTAACTCAAAGAAAAATGCCATCACGTCTCTTTACTAGATTTGTATACAACCTATGTTCCCAGAGGGGAAAAACCCTCGCTTCACAATCAGACTCCATGTCATTTTTTTTTGGCAAAATGTACATTTGTGAATAAATATTTCCAAGATGAAGCACACAAAGAGTAAAATTGAATAAAAAAATTTCTGATAAGCATTTTGAGGGCTCACTAAGCCTTGCAGTCACTTACCTCAAACCAGCATGGCTGCTTTAGTTTCACAGAAAAAGGCCAACTATTCCCCTACTTTTCTGCTAATATTACCTTCTTTTTAAATGTTACAAAGAAAGTATTTTAAAATGAAGGAAGTTTTATTACATTAGCCATATTATATATATATTTTTTCATATTATTTATTTTATTTTATTTTTGTGGCACAGGGGATCGAACTCACAACCTCACGCCTACCAGCCAGGCTCTTAAGCCACTGAGCCAAACTCCCAGCCCATATTATATATTTTCGATGCAGCCCAAAACAATTCCTTTTCTCTCAGTGTGGTCCAGGCAAGTCAGGTTTGGACAACTGTGTGCTAAGCAGAAAATCACTAAGCATGATAGCATTTAAGCCTAAGTAATTTTTTCCTCTAGCAAAAGATACAAAAAGAAGGGCCCATCTTCCTAACTATTGAAATGGTTCTGGGGATACCTTGCTGTCTTTCTTTTATCCCAAGAGTCTTCTCCAAAGGAAAAAAATCAGTTGGTCTCTGATGGGAACCACCTGGGTGGAGGACAGTTGCTAGTTGGCTCTCCCACAAGATGGTATTGGAAGGAGACTATCAGACGCTTGGGTACAGGCTGGTCACCTCTGATCTGTTCCAAGAGGGCCATCTAAGGACTTCCTGCCTCAACCCCTCCCAGGTACACCCTGGTGAGTCCCAGGTCCAGGTCCCATGTCTGTAGAGGAGATCGGTGAGGACCAGCTGGGTGCACCAGGGAGACTCTAACCATTAAGACCATAGAACAGTTTTTCCCAACTCTCTCTGCCCCAGCTTTTGAGCTTTGCCCTCCAGAGAGCATGCTAGGGTGGCCTCGCGCCTGCCCCATAGGGCAGGCAAACTCCTTCCCTCCTACCGCTCAGTGCTGGCTTTCTATAGATCGGCCCCTCTGGCTGGCATCTTCTACTTTTAACTTTAAAAATGCAAATCATTCACTTTCCATAAACAGACAATAAGTTTCACTGAAAAATTTGAAAAACACACACACACACATACACGTATACAGTACAATGACATCCTCCCAACTGTACCAGCCCCCTCCTCAGAGATGAGCCAGTGTTATTACTATAAGGAAATAGATAATACATCATCTTTTTTGCATGTTAGTTTCTTTATCATTCCATATGAGTGCACAACATGCCTTTATATAATTGTTCCTTCTTATTAGTACATGTTTGTAACACATACTGTTTACAATCCTTGTGGGGAATTGTTACATGTGCATAATACATCCTCTACCCATCTTTTAATCTCTTTCCTTCCTTTTAATACATGTTTGCGACACATTATACTTACATTTCTTGTGTGGAGTTGGTACATAACACCTCTTAATTTCTCTCTTCATCCCCTTTTCCTCCTCTCCATCCCTTATCCCTCCATTTCTTGATCCTTTTCCCCTTTTAGAAAGATCTATCTCCCTACTTCCTATTATCTTTTATTTTAGTCTTTATTTATACTTTAAGTTTCTCATGAAAGAGAAACCACGTGGTATTTAAGCTTACATGTTTGATGAGTCACTTAGCATTATGTTCTCAAGGTGCATCCATTTTCCTACAAGGGATTTAACTTTATCTTTCATGGCAGAGTAGTAGTCATTGTGTGCAAATACCAAGTTTTCTTTCTCCATTCATCTGTTGATACATATATAGGCCACTTCCAAGATTTAGCTATTCTGAGTTGTGCAGCTATAAAATGGGTATACATGTATTACTATAATACAAAGTCTTTAACACTTTTCGGAAGATACCTAGAAAGGGAATAGCTGGGTCAAATGGAATTTCAAGTTTCAATTGTTTGAATATATCATAATTTAGTTAACCAGTGACACATTAGGCTGTTTCCAATCTTTTGCCAATTAAGTGTAGCATATTTTAAATTTGGGTGGATGTCACCAATTTGGTCTCCATGGAAATTAAGTGATTCACCTAAATCATAGTGAAGTAAGCTCGAATGCAAAACCCTGTTCTCACTGGGTGTGGTGGCACATGCCTGTAAGCCCAGTACTCAGGTGACCAAAGCAAGAGGATCACCATGAGTTTGAGGTGAGCCCGGTGTACATAGTGAGTTCAAGGCCAGCCTGAACTATGTAGTGAGACCTTGTATCAACAAGAAACAAAACCAAAACAGTCTCTAGGCCCAAGTGCAGGCTTTTTTTTTTTTTTTAGTGCAGGCTCTTAACTAGCAAGCTAAATTGCCTTTTTGATCTTTGCCATTCTGAGATAGAGACTAGAACTATCCACTATCCACTAGTTGTCTTCTGGATTTTTTTTTTTTTTTTTTTTTTTTTTTTTTTTTTTTTTTTTTTTTGCAGCACCGGGGATTGAACTCACAACCTCGCGCCTGCCAGGGCAGGCGCTTAAGGCACTGAGCCAAACTCCCAGCCCTAATTTTTTTGAGGCAGGGTCGCACTATGTAGCTCAGGCCGGCCTTGCGCTCGCGTTGCAGCCCAAGCCGGCCTCGAACTCACAACGCTCAGCCTACCTCAGCCTCCCGAGTGCTGGGATTAAAGGCGTGCGCCACCACGCCCGGCCTGGATTTCTTTTTATGAGAGAAGGTGAATATGTTTCAAGCATTTAAGAATAGTTGTGCTTCCTTTTCTGTTGATGGTCAATTATTATCTTTGTTCATAATTTCATTAGGTTATTGTTCCCTTACCAATTTGTAGAAACTACATACACATTAGGGAAATTAGTCCTTTCTATATTCAGAATTTTTTATTATAATAGTATTTAATAATAACATTTGTAAATTTATCCAAAGACATACAAGCTCCTGTTTGCTGGGCAGATTAATGAAAGACACTCAATGTGCCGTGCTGTCCTAGAAAAAATGGCCAGAGACTTCAGTTCTGTTGAAAAGAAAGGGTCTTAGCCGGGCGTGGTGGCGCACGCCTTTAATCCCAGCACTCGGGAGGCTGAGGTAGGCGGAGCGTTGTGAGTTCGAGGCCGGCTTGGGCTACAGCGCGAGTGCAAGGCCGGCCTGAGCTACATAGTGCGACCCTGCCTCAAAACACCAGGGCCAGGAGTTTGGCTCAGTGCCTTACGCGCCTGCCCTGGCAGGCGCGAGGTTGTGAGTTCAATCCCCCGTGCCGCAAAAAAAAAAAAAAAAAAAAGAAACGGTCTATATTCAGAATTGAAAATACATTTCCCAGTTTGTCTTCAATCATAGTGGCTTTTATTGTGAAAAAAATTATATTTTTATATAATCATAACTACTCTTTTTTTAGTTTATGGATCCTGGACTTAGTTTCATACTTGGATGAAATTTCTATTTATTAAATAGTAAAATATTTTCCATGAATTTTTCAAATATTTTTATAGTTTTTCTTTTTTTCCAACATCTAAATATTTGATACATTTGGAAAGATCCCAGAGAAAGATACAGATGCAAGTTTTTCTTCCCAGATGGCTATTCCGTTGTCCTCATACTATTTTTTTAAATGATCTATATTTTCTCATCAATTTACACTAGTCTTAAATTCCACTGGCAACAGTCAAATGATACCTCTTTACAAGAATGAAATAAAACAAAATACACTGGGTGTAGTCACACTACTTCATTCCCCTTCCTCGATACACTTAGGAGACGATACGAGGGATACCTTGGATATTCAATTCAAGAAAACAGTAGGATTTGGATTAAATCATATGCTTATAAATCTCCGTGATGGAATATGATACAATCTTTGAAGAAGTGATTATAATAAAGAATATGTCAAAACATGGAGGAAATACTTCTGATGAGAACGTCCAGTGAGAAGTAGGATATAAACTTTATGCAAACCAAGATGACCACATTCTGAAACCATGCACAGAAAAGAATTACATGAGCAATACCCAAAGGATGAGAGTGATTTCGTTGGAATGTGGGGTGAATGATTCCATCCACCTTTTCTCTGCTAACTTTGCTGTAAAGTGATGATATCAGCATAATTTTCAAATTTGTACTTTTTAATAATGGCCTTTTGTCTGTATGTGTTTTTTCCCTCTGTCTCAAAAGATCTCATGAAAAATGATAGGAGAGAAATAAAAAGATTACCAACCCACAAGTACAAGGGGGAAAAAAAAGGAAGAGAACGATCTCATGGTTGGAAAATTCCAATGTGTTTCTGGGAGACAGCGAGTTGATGGAGGAGTGGTAACAGACACCACGGAGCTGTGAAGGGGGCCACTGGGTGGGGTGGTGATTAAAGTCGAGCATGTGCCTTGTGGACAGAGCTCCAGACTCCCCTTCTGGGAGACACTGCTGACTCACTGTGTGTGCCTTCAGGCCAGGACACCCAGAAGTGCCCTTGCCTCTTTTTTCCCAGCTAAACAAGGGACACTGTGTTTAGCATCTCTCGCTTCCACTAGAAGCTGCGCTGCGGGAGAGTTAATTACAGTTGGAAAA
>RJWM01013656.1:0-52690 GCA_004363535.1 Dasyprocta punctata
GTTGTGCTCTGCTCTTCTAGGAAACTCACAGCCGCATAAGGAAAAGGACCAAATGTAAGTGCTGAGAGTTAGTACCAAGACGGTGGAAGGAATCCATCCAATGTAGTATCAAGCACCTATTCATTTCCTCCACCATCAGTCACCCTTTCATTCCATAGTGCCCCAAATCCTTTTGAGTTCCCCTTCATCTTCAATTCACTTGACCAGCACAGCTGTTCAGTGAGGAAGGGAAGGGATTACTGTCATCCCTGTTTGCAAGGTGAGGACACAGAAGCACTGAGGTAGTGGACACTCAGAGAGAGCCAGTGTCAGAGCAAGGTGGAGATCTTGTGATCAGAGACATTTTGTAGAGTCAGAGGAGGCTCACGCTGCCATTTCCAAGCAGGAAAACTGGTCCAGAGAAGATCAGCGACTTCCTCAATTGGTGAAGGACATTTGGTGAATTAGTGTCAAATTAAACATTAGAACTGTTTTAAAAACAGAAAATAACAAAAGTTGGTACAGTTGTGGAATGACTAGAACCTTGTGCTTTGGTAATGGAAATGTAAAATGATGCAGCCACTGTAGAAGGTAGTATGATGATTGCACACACAGGCGCACACATGCACACACACACATAACACTACTATGTGACCCAGGAATTTCACTCCTAGGATTATAAATCTAAAAGAATTGAAAATAGGAACTTGAGCAGATATTTATAAACCCATGTTGGTAGAAACACTATTCACAATAGCCAGAGGTGGAAGCAACCCAAGAGTCCACGACAGATGAGTTGAGCAAACTGTGGAGTATATATACCACAGAATATCATTCAGTTTTAAAAGAAAGGAAATTCCAGCACACACTACAACATGAATGAACAGGAAGGACATTAGGGAAATGCAAATCAAAACCACAAATGAGACACCACTGTGAAATTCATTTCAAAGATGTTCCTAGGTGTCAAGCACAAAGAAGTGGCAAGTTATGGGATAAGTTTGCTAAATGTGTCAGTAGGATGTCCAGTATTTAAAACAAAACAAATAAACAAACAAGCAAACAAACAAAAACCCAAAACAGAAAATAACAAGTGTTGGCATTGTGGCAATTTACACAGAAATCGGAGCAGTTGTCCATTGCTTGGAGGATTGCAAAATGGTACAACTAATGTGGAAAACACAAAATGGCTCCTAAAACTTTAGATGTACAAATACCACATGATCCAGCAATTCTACTTCTGAGTACATAACCAAAATAAGTGAAAGAGAGGACTCGAGCACAGTATTTGTGTACCAATGTTTTAGCAGTATTATTCACAGTAGACAAAGGTTAAAAAACAACCAAATATTCATCAACAGGGGAACAATAACAAATCTGGCCTTCATATCCAATGAGGTGTTAGTAAGTCTTAAAAAAGGAGATCCTGAAACATGAATGAGCTGTGAAGACATTATACTAAGTAAAATAGGCCATTCACAAAAAGACAGATATTGTATGATTGCAGGTATATGAGCTAGGTAGTCAAATTCATAGAAACAAAGTATAATGGGAATTTCCAGGAATTTTAGGAGGGGGAATGAAGATTACTGTTTAAGAGAACATAGTTTCAAGTTGAGAAAATGAAGAAAGATGGGAAGATGGATGGTGGCGATGGCTGCACAACATTGTGAATGTACTTAATGCCACTAAGCTGTATGCTTAAAAATGGTCACAATGATAAATTTTACATTATGTATATTTTATCACAAAGAGAAAAAATAAAGACTCCAGTGCAGTTCTTTAGGTCCACAAACTTCCAAAATAGGTTGGGCAAACCACACAAATGTTAAAAAACTAAGTTCTAACTGACAAGTTAAAAATCTTTGCTTTGATTGGTTTTGCTTCAGTTACATTCAAGAATCAGAAACACCAAGCAAACATTTGCTTCCTGAAGACCCCTCCAGACGCTCCCTGCACTGGTGTGCAGGGACAAGGCAGCCCTAAGTCCTGGCCCTCATGCAGAGCGGACGTCTTGCAGCCCTGCTGGCCACTCAGACACAATCAATAGTGTCAGTGTTCTTGCAAGCAACTCCTGATGCCAGAAACCAAGGAAGCAGGTGGATAGTTTTGCAGTGGGGGAGGAGGAAAACTGGCTACCAGGTATCTGTTACTCAGAGAGAGATGAAAGAGTACTCAGCAGGCCCTTTCAAAGCTGAAAACACTTTACATGGGTGGATCGTGCATGGCCAGCCAGCTGGGTGACAGGAATTTCTTCCACTGCGGTTGACCAGACCAGGAAAACTTCTCTGGACTGCTTGTGTTAATAGGTTGTTAATGATTGATGCAGGGGCCTTTTATGTCCCCCAGTGAAAGACAGAAACAGGGTCCTGATTTTGGCGTTGATGACTACCCCAGCACTGTTCCCCTTGCAAAGACGGAATTTTAAAACATTTATGTTGGTTGAGCTGGAGCTAGGCTACACAACAGCTCGTGGAGGAATGAAACGATCTTGTCTGGTGTTCGCCTTCCTTTGTTCTTTCACTTAGACATTAAAAATAGAGCAGGCTAAAAGGAGAAAATAAATTTCAAAGATCCTCCTAGATGGCAGGCACAAAGAGAGGTGAGGTGTGAAGCGAGTTTGCTAAACAGATGAAGCAAGTAGGTAGGATATGTGCTTTCGATCCTTTGCAGAGAAGGACTGGAGTCTGTCTGGACACCTTGCCATTTCCTTGGAGGTGTTTTTTCACATTCAGGCCTGATCGCCTGCTGCCCTGGGAGCTTCTACATTGTATCACAGAGAGATGCATCATTTTTCTAGGCCATTCCAAGACAACAATTTTCCTTCATGCTCTTGGACCAGCTAAGCTAATAGTATTCAAAAGTGATGTTGCTTAAATACTTTAAAAAAACCCTATGTAATCATGTATAAAAATGGAAATGTGTATACATTGCAAGCATACATTTTTCTACAGGCACACACGAGCACCTTTCTACATGTGCTCAGCAGTTGAGCATACCAATGTAACCCCCACCTGAGTCAATGAACCAGATATTAGTTTAAGCCCTTTGTGTCAAAAGGACTAAACTGGTTTCTTTGGAACTCACTTTCCATTGCACATTAGATTCTTTGATAATGACTGATAAATAAAATGAATAAATAATTTATCATCCAAATAGGATAATGTTTGATAGTGTTTGTGCAAGTAACCATTGAGATGCAAGACTCTTTTGAACGTGAAAATGTGCAGTCCTAAATTGGAATTGTCCCAGACATATTTCTCTACCAATAACAAATTACTGCACATCTTTCAAGCACTGGGTTCTTAACCTTCCGCTTACTGCGCTGCCCCACTTGCTCTGTACGCTTTCCTCCCTGCTCTGTGCAACAGGAGGCAGACTCCTGAGGACTGCATATCTGGCTACCTTGACCTCTGGCCTCAGCCAGTGAAGGGTGAACAGGAGATCAGAGGGATGGAAGTGAGAGAAGTTGGAGTATTTTTTCTTTGCTATTCCTTTGCACTGGTAAAATGTCCCTGGCAGTGGCTTCTCCCTTCCATAATTACAACTTGTTTCAGGTGGCCCTCCTCCAAGCTCCAGCCCTCTCTAGCCTACCGGAACACAAATTTGTCTCTTTTCCTCCTCAACCAAAGGGAACAGAACAGTTTTCAGCTATTCCTCATCTCTAGGTGGCTTGATGTCTTTGTACATATGTACATATGTACAATGTGTTATAGCCTCATTTGAACCTCTTAGTTGGCTTGTTCCCGCTGGGATTCCTACTGATCCCTCTACTTAGTATGAGCCTCCACTTGACACACATCATCTTGTAGAAATCTTTCAACAGTCCATGAGGTACGTATCTCTTGTTTTCCCCAACTTGTAGATGAGGAAACTGAAGATAGAGAGGGTAAATCATTCACCAAGTTGCACAGCTAAAATTCAATGGAACCAGGTCTTACAGGGGCTATTAGAGTTGGAACAGTGAAGTGGGCTTTGTTCAAAATGATTCTCACACTGCTGATTCAGGGGCTTCTTACCACATTCCAGAATAGCCAATTACCTCTAGCAGTTTCATGCAAACCTTCCCATTCAGAGAAGAATCCAGAGGAGCATAAGTTCTGGCAGGCTTTCTCTAGACAAATTGCTATTTGCATCTTTCTTTTTCAACTGTTGCCTTAATATCGCATAACCATACAATTCCTGGATCCAGAGTACCAGCGTCACCAGGAACGTTAAAAGTGCAAAGTCCTGGGCTCTACAACAGACCTACTAAATCAGATTATGAGTTGTGAGCCCCTGAAATCTGAGTTTTCACAGGCTTCCAGGAGCTGCCGAAGCCCTGGCTTCTGGACTCCTTCAGCACCCTGACAAAAGCTTTGCACCATCTGGTTATCAGAGCTCTCTGGGGTTACTCAAAGTCTATCCTTGTCCAATTACATTGAAAATATCAAGAAGATGGCATAAAACTCCTGCTCCCCTCTCTCTCTTCCTCCTCTGGGGACCCACTTTCTATGCTTCTAGGTGATATAATCATAAATATTTCAGGGCCATTGACAAATCCTGAGCCTGACTAGCAGGGCCCAGAAGAAGCCCCAGAAATGGTCTATCTTGCAGCCTGTTACAACCCCTAACAGGGTCCTCAAATCTGGAAGAAGTCCTTGGTCAACATGGCGCCCATATCTGCTGGGATATCTCAAGATTGCACTTTAAACAGGGTCTTGTTATTTAGTGATAAGCCTCAAGATCTTTCCAAGTAATGAATAGTTGCCACTTACATTTTCCAGGGTCACTTTCTTTTGCTTACTCTGTGATGGTTAATTTTATGTGTTAACTTGATTGGACTAATGGATGCCCAGATAGTTGGTTACACATTATATATATATATATATATATATATATATATATATATATACATATGGTTTTTAAAAAATTTTATTAGTGCACAATATTTGCAGGGTACAGCATGAGATTTAAAAATGTATATACAGTGCATAACGATCAGGTCAGGCCACTGGTAAATGCATCACTTAAATATTTACCATTTCTTTGTGTTGAGAACATTCAAATTGCGCTCTAACTTCTTTGAAATATACAGTTAACTGTTGTCAGCACAGTCATGCTACTTTACTATGGTGCATTAGGCATTGCTGCTCTGTTCACCTGCACCCCTGTACCACTCATTATTGTAGCCCCAAATATTGAGTACGGTAATCCAAGTATTATAATCCTTTGTCTAGTCTTCCTCACTATCCAAGAAGTTATATTTATAAATCCACTGAGACGTTATTGGAATCCCGGTAAGTTAATTCCAATCTACCACCTCCAATGCAACCCATGGCGAGAATAAAGATTCCGAGACATATTCCAGGTTAAAGGCAGCCAAGGGGTCCTAAGTCCAATCCTCGTGAGGACATGTGGACAAAGGCCTTGATCCTAGGCCTCTCCCAGAATTTACTAACTAGTGAAGCAAGGGGGTGGCTTGAGGATGAGTGATAGTGAGGATGGAGGGAATTACGTGAGTATTTTGAGCTGGCTAGCAAGGTAGTCAGAAAGGTATCTCTGCAAAATGCAGATGAAGATATGCAAGGGGCTCAATTTGCACAACCCAATCAAGATAGCAACTGAATTGTTTTAGGAGGCTGCTGCTTCAGTTTCTGATATGCAAACTTTATGCCCTGGGAACTCTCAGCCTCTTCCTCGAGGCTCATCCCCAGTCAACATTCCCGGAGCTCACTGGCTCTGCCATCCTGCTGTGCTTTATACATCTTACAAAGGTCACTTTGGGAGGCAACAGGACACTGTCTGATGGCTTTAAAGACTACATACCAGTACCTGCTTCTGATATGTAAACTTTTATGCCCTGGGGACTCACAGCCTCTTTCTCGAGGCTCATCCCCAGGTGACATTCCTGGAGCTCACTGGCTCTGCCATCCCGCTGTGCCTATGTAGTTTACAGAGATCATTATGGGAGGCAACAGGACACTGTCAGATGGCTTTAGAGATTACATATCAGTACCTCAGCTAGCCTTATTTGCAATGCTTAGAGCCAATTGAAGAGAGAAGGAAATACCATAGTCAGCTCTGCATACATCAACATAAAGAAATAAGTTTCGATATAATCAAAGTTGCAACAATTGTTCTGCATTCAAGGGGACCCGCTCAAGTTGTCTCCCACAGCTCACCATCCTCACTCTAAGCCCCCCTTCCCCCACACTTTTCCCTGGTTCTAGCAACTTCTGTTCCACTTCCTACTTCTTAACTTTGACAAAGGGCTAATTCTAGGTATGCCTGTGATGGTATTTCTGGAAGACATAAGCATTTGAATCTGTAGACTGAGTAAAGATCAACCTTCAACAGTGTGGGGAGGCATCATCCAATCTGTTGAGAGCCCAAACAGAGCAAGAAAGGAAAAAGAAAGGTGACTCCACTTCCTGCTTGGGTTATGACACCCATCCTGTCCCAGGACATCAGCACTCATTTCTTTGGATTTAGATTAGGGCTTATATGGTTTTATGCCCTGCTGCTCACATTTGAGCCAGAACCTGCTTTTTTGGGTCTCCCACTTTCAGGAGAAGAGATCTCTGTGGGCGAGCTGGTCTTTAGGGTCTCAATTTTCCTTCGAGCAACAGAGTAGAAGTACTGTTCTAATTGCATAGATGGAGAATCAGAGACTTTTGTGCTCTAGTTGGGGAAGTAAGCAAACAAACGAACAAACAAAGAAACCCAAAGTAAATAGATGAAAAATAGGCAGGTTGTCATAAAAACTATGAGGAACGATGAAATGAAACTCAGATAAGTATTAAAAGAATGGAAAAATCTAAGTAAGTAAAGGATGACATGGGGTTAATTAAGAGAAGAATAGCATGGAGGGGGGTCCGTATTAGATCTTGAGAATGGCATGTGCAAAGGGCCTGAGGCAGGAACACATGGCCTATACTGGAAGAACCACGAGAAGGAGTTTAGATTTTGCTCTAATGAACTCACTCTGTTCATCTACTATGTCACATGCTTATACATGTGCTACATTAGCTCTAGTTCAGCTGTTTTGTTCTTTGGGGCAGAACTTGGAGTTCTTTCTTAATTGCCCTATATTTAGCTATGTTTAAAAATCTATAATTAAAAGCCACCAAGGGCTGGGCTGGTAATTCACCTTCCATGGTCCATTTACTCTCTGGCCTTCACGGCTGAGCCAGCCAACCAAAGTGACAGTATGTGCCAGTCATGATGGAGATGTTTGTTAGCAGAATATCTGCTCCCCTAAAATTGGCCTGGGTCCAGTTACTGAACCCCAGAGCCAATCCCAGGAACCCTCAATTCACTTTCCCACAAGGGGAGACTGGACAGCAGAACAGCTGGTCATAGTGGGAGGGAGACAGTGAATAGCACCACAGGCCCTGGATCATTACACTCTGGACCTCACTATTTACAAGCCACAGCATTTCCTGTCTCTGAACCTCAGTTTCCTCACCTGCCCAATGGGTATATTGCATGAGGGCCCTTAGATCTAGGGAGCATCGTTATTCAGTGTTCATGGGAGTGTCAATCGGTACAGCGCTTATGGAGTCATTTGTAGCATGCATCCCGATTTAAAAGGCACATTTGCTTTGATGTGGCAGCTCCTGGCAGCTCCATCTTTAAGAATTTTTCTTCCAGACACTGTTGCACATTTGGATAGGTGAGTATGGAGGTGGAAATCATATTGCATTGTTTGTTTTAGCAAAGGATTGGAAACCTATAGAGTCTCCCTCACTAAGGAACTATAAATAATGGTGCATCCTCACAAAGGAAAGTTGTGTGGCCCCGAAGACTGAGGCAGATCTCTAGATATGGATAAGATATGAGGTCTAAAATGTAGTGTTACGTGAAGCAACAAAATATTGTGTGCATTCATGTTTTTAAAAAGGTGATGATATGGCGAGGCGTGGTGACGCACGCCTTTAATCCCAACACTCCGGAGGCTGAGGTAGGAGGAGCGTTGTGAGTTCAAGGGCCGCTTGGGCTACAATGCGAGTGCAAGGCTGGCCTGAGCTTCATAGTGTGACCCTGCCTCAAAAAACTATGGCCGGGAGTTTGGCTCAGTGGCTTAAGTGCCTGTCTGGCAGGTGTGAGGCTGTGAGTTTGATCCCCGGTGCAAAAAAAAAAAAAAAAAAAAAGTGATGATGTGGTATGCTTGTGCATGCATATTTTATCTCTAGAAAGGGACATAAACAGTCATAACAGTGGTTGTTGTAAGAGGCTGTGGGTCAGTGTGAAAGGGTGGTTTCCTTTTCACTGTGCATTCCTTCAGTACTATTTGAAGTTCTTTCCACATGCATGATTTACATGGTAAAAAATTGAATAAATTTTTAAGATGCTCTAATTGCCTACAGAGCCAGATAGGGAGCATAAGTGACTGAAGTGGGCTGGTGGTAAAACAAAAGGGAGCCCCTGGGACATTAAGGAGCCCAAGTGCTCAGTTCCATTCAAAGTGACAGCTGTCATTCAAATCCATTCAACGGGCCATGGGGCAAGGAGCCAGTGCGGCCAGACCTTACTTCTCCAGGGAAACCAATTCTCATTTGAATATGAACTCTTCCAGTGATGAAGTGTAGGCAACAAATTAAAACTGTTATTGTGTATAAACAAAACAGAAGACTCTGGATCAAAAAAATCTGGGGTTCGTGTTTGTTGTTGGCATCTCGTTTGTGAGAGCTGTATTAGGTGACTTGAAAGTTTCATTTCAGCTTGATGGATCTTCTGCACTTACCCAGGCTTAGCAAATACTTCTTTTTTCTTTCTTTCCTTCTTTCTTTTTTTTCCTTTTCTCTCTCTCTCTCTCTCTCTCTCTCTCTCTCTCTCTCTCTGTCTCTCTCTTTCTTTCTTGTACTAAAGGTTGTACACTGGGCCTTTGCACCAAGTCAAAGCCCCTACCCATTTTATTTTTTATTTTGGGCAGGGTCTCTCTAAGTCACTAAATTGCCCAGGCCAGGTTTGAGCTTGCTATTCTCTTTCCTCAGCCTCTTAGAGTGCTGGGATTATGGGTGAATGCCACCACACCCAGCAGCATATACACTCACACATGCACAAAGGGTCTTTCTGAGGTTGATGCAGGTCACTCTACAAGTGGTGACCATAGCAGTAGGGCCGAGTAATGGTTCTGCGCCAGCCAGCATGGGAAGTGGAAATAGTCCTGTTCTTTTGTAAGCATGAAATGCTTGGCCTGAGGCCAGCCTTGAGCACTTTGAAAATGGTAGGGGATGGCATTGCCCTAGGGAGGCAGAGCTTGGGAAATCCTGAAGATAATCAGTCCCAAAGCAGAAGTTTATAAAAGCCAAGTTGCACATGCCAGAGCTCAATAATGACCCAACAAATTCATTTCCCCTGCAGGATAGTTACACACATGTTCAAACACACATCCTCTGAAAACGCTAGAAGGAAGTTTATTAAGAACTGTGCTGGAAGCCGGGCGTGGTGGCGCAGGCCTTTAATCCCAGCACTCGGGAGGCTGAGGTAGGCGGAGCATTGTGAGTTCGAGGCCGGCTTGGGCTACAGCGCGAGCGCAAGGCCGGCCTGAGTTACATGGTGTGACCCTGCCTCAAAAAATCAGGGCTGGGAGTTTGGCTCAGTGCCTTAAGCGCCTGCCCTGGCAGGTGCGAGGTTATGAGTTCAATCCCCGGTGCCACAAAAAAAAAAAAAAAAAAAAAAAAAAAAAAACTGCTGGAAGCCAGGCATGCTTATGATTCCAGCACTCTGGGAGAACAAGGTAGGAGGATTTCAGGTTTGAGCCCAGCCTGGACAACTCAGCAACTTAGCAAGACATTGCCTCAAAATAAAAAATTTTTTAAAGGATGAGGATATGTATATATCTCAATGTGAAAGCCCCAGATTCAATCCCTAATACTGAGAAAACAAAACAAAAACAACAACAAAAAAACTACATTTGAACCCAGAAAGGGTTACTTTCCACCACTAAAGTGATTTGGCCCAGAAAAAAGTGTTTAAAAGAGAATAGTAAAGAAAAAGAAAAATACAGCAGAAGAAAAATTTCTCAAGCAATCTATATCTTTTTCACACTCTCTATCAGATTTATATTGTCTACATTTATACAGTGGTGAGTAAATAAGTGTCTTTTAATGTTGCTGAAGTTATGAGTTATCCTAGAAGATGTTAGAATTCAAAGAGCAATAAATAATGCATTAAAAAGCAATCATTAGCCGAGTATGGTGGCTCACATCTGTAATCCCAGTGCTCGGGTGGCTGAGGTAGGAGGATCATTGTGAGTTCGAGACCAGCCTGGGCTACAAAGTGAGCTCAAGGTGAGCCTGAACTGCATAGCAAGACCCTGTCTCAAAAAAACAAAACAAAACAAAACCACACATACACAACACAAAATAAAAAATAAACAGCAATCATTTATCACCTTTCATCTAATGATCATTACCTGTTTTCCACAGAATGAATCTGTTTCTTAGACTACAAATCTCAAAAGAAAATAAGGAAAACACTGAAGCCAGGCTTTCCAAATGAGAAAACCCATTATGGAGGACTCTTTGCCATGTTGGCGGGGGCACAGGACTCATGGAATGGTAATGCCTTTCCACATTTATAGGGGGTGTTCACTCATACCGGACTGCCCTGAACAATCTGGGGAGCAAAGCCTCAAAGACACTCTGGAAGAGTGACTGAAGGGCAAAATGCCTCAACCCTGTGAGGAGACTGTCATATTGTCACCCCTAAGACAGGGCTGGAGCAAGTCTGCCAAAAGTGAGGAAGGTCTGTATAAAACATGTACATACAAGTTACACAGAGCTCACAAGCACCCTGGGTGTACTGGTTGAGATGCTACTACACTTCAGTACAATCTGGAGGGGAGATGGCACTCTGCCACACATCACCAACAGTCTCAGCAGATACCCGAGAGCCTCTCATCTCCTCGCCTGCCTCTCCTCTCGCTCCCCATCCTGTCTATTCTTGAGAAAGCAGTAGAAGCTGTGGTCTGGGGAGTGCCAGGCCCTACATACCAGGTCCTGGGCTAGTGTGGGAGACAATTTGAGCGAGTCCCCTTGAATGCAGAACAATTGTTGCAACTTTGATTATATCGAAACTTATTTCCTTATGTTGATGTATACAGAGCTGACTATGCTAGTTCCTTCTCTCTTCAATTGGCTCTAAGCATTGCAGATAAGGCTACCTGAGGTACTGATATGTAATCTCTAAAGCCATCTGACAGTGTCCTGTTGCCTCCCATAGTGTTCTCTGTAAAATATATAGGCACAGCAGGATGGCAGAGCCAGTGAGCTCCAGGAATGTCACCTGGGGATGAGCCTCAAGAAAGAGGCTGTGAGTCCCCAGGGCATAAAAGTTTACATATCAGAAGCAGGTACTGGTATGTAGTCTTTAAAGCCATCAGACAGTGTCCTGTTTCCTCCCAAAGTGACCTTTGTAAGATGTATAAAGCACAGCGGGATGGCAGAGCCAGTGAGCTCCTGGATTGTTGACTGGGGATGAGCCTCGAGGAAGAGGCTGAGAGTTCCCAGGGCATAAAATTTGCATATCAGAAACTGAAGCAGCAGCCTCCTATAACAATTCAGTTGCTATCTTGATTGGGTTGTGCAAATTGAGCCCCCTGCATATCTTCATCTGCATTTTGCAGAGATGCCTTTCTGACTACCTTGCTAGCCAGCTCAAGATACTCACGTAATTCCCTCCATCCTCACTGTCACTCATCCTCAAGCCACCTCCTTGCTTCACTAGTTAATAAATTCTGGGAGAGGTCTAGGATTAAGGCCTTTGTCCACATGTCCTCACGAGGATTGGACTTAGGACCCCTTGGCTGCCCTTAACCTTGAATATATCTTTATTCTCCCCATGGGTTACATTGGAGGTGGTAGATTGGAATTAACTTATTGGGATTCCAATAACATCTCAGTGAAATTATAAATATAATGTCTTGGATTGTGAGGAAGACAAGAGAAAGGATTATAATACTTGGATTACCATATTCATTATTTGGGATTACAATAGGCTAGGAGCTTTCAGACATGATCTCTTTCCAATGAGCTACAAATAAGCTAAGTCAATGCAGAAATGGAGACTCAGACAGAAAGGGCTACTTCAAGATTTGAACCCAGGAACTTTTCCTCCAGTACCCAAATTCTTTACATCAAGGAAACCTCCTGAGCTTCCAATAGTTTAAGGGAAAACAATTGTAAGTTCTTTAGACATTCAACCTCTTTATTCCCTTTCCTTTCCTCTCTCTTCCATCATTTCTCCTCCAGCACAGCTAGCAGTCAACCATTTCTGGAACACTCCTCAAACCTCCTCACCCATGTCATTGCCTTGAGGCCCTCCTTGCTTCTCTCTGGTCTTACTCCTACTCATGGCTTGTCACAGACCTACAAAGCCTGTGCTCTCCTCTTTATTAGGTGATGGCTTACTATGTGCTATTCTGTAATGGCCCCTGTGACCCCCTCACTTTGTCACAGTTGGTTGAGGGTCCTTTGGCTTGATTAAGACAGAAATCATGAATGGGCAAAGTGCAATTCTGCCAGCAACCCCGGGCTTTCAGTGTTGTTGCAATCAGGGTTTATAAGAGAAAAGATTTAATGCAAGATACATAATTCATAGGATTACATTACAATATTCACCCCAAGAATCAAATGCAAAAGAGTGTGGGGTATCTGTCCACACACCAGAGACCCAAATAATCCAGCTGAGGGTTTGGCTCCCACAGCAACATTCTGTGTGAGTCCAGTTGAAGAGCTGGAGTACATGGCAATGCCCCCCACAAGTCCAATTGGAGGCCTAAAGCCCATGAAAATGTCTCATGCAAGTCTGTATCAAGGACCCACACTGGGAAAACCCAAAGGTTAGTGGTGGAAACTAGAAAGTCTGTGCTAGCAGGATGAAGCATCAGTGCCAGTAGGTTGGGGTACCTGCACTGGAGACAAAAAGCAACACTCAAAGTAAGAACAAGAGCTCCGCAAAGAGAACCTCAGCCATCCTCAGCAACCGCAACAGCCAGAGCTCCTTGACAATGAGAACAGAAAAGTTCATATCAGGAAAGCCAGCACCACACACTTCTACAGGAGAATCAACAGCACAACCTTCCACTCCAGTTCTCTTTTTATGCTGTTGGCAACAATCCTCAAGTAGGCCCTCCATGCCCAGAATCATGCTGATTCAGTTCAGCTGGGTGTTACAAGTTACCCACCAATTGTCAGTCCACCACAAATGTCAATGGTTCTTAGCCCTTAATATTATAGCTCTGGAACCTGACACCACCAGACAGCACCAGTTAATGCTGCACACTCTCAACTTCAGTGGGCAGTGATCCTCATCATCTGCTGGAGCTCTTCAGGCCTAGCAACCTCAGGCATTTATAGCTCTTCTTAAAAGAGACCATTCTGTCTGTCCTTCTCCAGATAAGAAACCAAAGTATATAGCTTTAACAGGACCCCTGGAGCAATGTTTTATTTCTAAGGGATTTATACTGCAGCAAATGACCACTGGGTCTGTGTGCAAGAGGAATCTCTCCTAGACCAACCCAAGAAAAACAGTTTACACAGCAGCAGCAGGCTTGTGATTGGCTCAAATTGAAGCCTACTGATTGGTCCAAATTCAAGCCTGTGATTGGCCCAAATTCAAACCTGCCAACTGGTTCAAATTCAAGGTTTCAGATTGGTCCTAATTGGTGTAAACTCAATGCTTCTGCCCTGAGTCTATTGATTGGCCCAAATTCAATTCTTCTGCTTAGTTTAAGTTTAAACCCGCTGTGATCAGAGTATACACCTTGTGGAGTTGGTGTGGAATGGTTGCAGCTTTAGTGGTGGTAGTTTGGTAGAGAGACATGCTTCTTTACAGATGTTGACTAACTGTGAAATGGTCAGATTAAAACTGGGGAATTTTCTGCCGGGTTGTGTTCATTGCAACTGATTGAGAATTGAGGATATTAGGGATGTTAATCATGGGCTTGGGTCCCTGCTTGATCTTTGCTATATCTGGAGTGGTTTCCTGGCTGCTTCTCAGAGAAGCAGCATCTGAAGTGACAGAGGTAGGGGAACAGGCACTGCAGCCAACAGCCAAGAGGCACCTCCAGTTGGGGCAGCCAGAAGAGTAACTATGAAATAACCTCAGGGCACTGGGTGTGGTGGTGCACCTTACAATCCCAGCATTCAGGAGGCTGAGAAATGAGGATCACTGGGTATTCAAGATCAGCCTGAACAATGTAGGGAGACCTGTTTCAAAACAAAACAAAACAACCCTCCAGTAGGACCCAGAGGGGAAAGGCATACATGAATGACATCTGTCAGTCAAAGCATACCCCTCTCTGGCATTCACAGAAGAGGCAGACACTTCTCATCAGTCTCAAGTACACAGAGCACATCTATAGGAACATCGCATTTCTTCCCCTAGTTCTCATTAGACTATTGCACTTGGCCTAGAAGAAATGGGCTCCTGCTAGTCCCAGTTCTAGCATCTATAGCTTCTGTGATTTTTGGCAAGTGACCTGATATTGGCCCCACTTTCTGCATTTGAAAGTGCTCACAATCCTTCTTCTGCTAACAGTGCCCCTCAGTGGAAATGATGAAATAACACACTGAAAACAATGTTTTGAAGTGTAAAAAAAGTTTCATTTTTATAAATATTTACATGTTTTGAATTTTCCTCCCAGATACTTTGCCCTTCAAATGTCCTTGTAAAAAAGTATGTAGAAAACATTTTCCTAAATTTTGATAGATAGGAAAACAGGAACCTCTAAAAACTAAGTAACTTACTTAAGGGAAAAAACAGAAATACAACCCTGAGTAGGTCTCGGATGTTATAACTGAATGCTTTTTTATTAGGTAGTAGCCCTTCTGTTTTTATTTTAAGAGAAATAATTTTAATAACAAACTCAACACTCTCTTGCTGAGAACCTATTTTGCACAAGAAAGAGATTCAAAGGCCTAGACTGGCTCCGGGAGCTCTTAGCTGATTAGTTGCAGCCTAAGAAATGTAGCCACAATAAGAGCATAGAGAAGAGACGAAAGAGCCCAGGGCTCAGCATGCAGCCTGCTGTCTCTTCATCCTCACTGCTGCACAGGCAAGCTGAGCAACCTTGAGCATGTTGGTTAGCTATCTTTTGACTCGGTTTCCTTATCTGTTAAAACATATCTCTCAGAGATGCTCTGAGATCCTACTGTTTGTAAAGTGTTCATTCCTACTGTAAGTAAAGGCTCAATAAATACAACTATCTACCCCCAACAAATATTTGGTAAGTTCCTATGGTGCTAAGTATGTTTTAGACATTGGACATAAAGCAGAGACTAGAACAAAGTCTCTGCCCTCATAGTATGTGATAGGAAGTTGCTGTAACAAAAATCTGAGATAGTCGTCTTGTAAAAGGAAGAGATTTGTTTTGGTTCATAGTTTTGATGATTTCAATCTGTGACCCTGCCTGCCTGTTGCTTTTAGCTTCTGGGCAGCACATCCGGGTGGAACAAACTGTTCACTTCATGGCCAAGAATTAAAAGAAAAGGAAGAGACTGCGGTCCCATGATCTACTTTGAGAGCATGGCCCAATGACCTAAAACCTCCCACGAGGCCCTGTCTCTTCAGTTTTCTACCATCTCCCAATAGCTTCAAGCTGGGGACTAATGCTTTATTACAAGGGCCTTTAGGATCAAACTACAGCATGGTTACCCAGAGAGGCAGACAATAAACACAACAGTGAATACAAAAAGTGTTTACATAATATGATTAAATTTCCTAAATAACTAATTTTGTATGTTATTGCACTTTTACTTGATTTTATTTATCATGTGAACAACACTGAGTCATCAACTTTAGACTTCGTGTGATTCATTTTCTAAAGAGTCCCATGTATATCAGTGTCATTGTCAATTCCCTTCTGGGAAGCAGGTCTCCAAGAGACTACAATTCTATGTTAGCCTAGAACTAAATCTAACTTCGGTTTTAGACAGTAGATGCATAAACTTAGGGTTTGCTTAAATCAGGGCTGACAAACTCCCATGCTTGCCAAGATCAGGTTGGTATCATAAATAAGGGCTGGATGGCTGGATAGCCACTATGTAGGAAAGTAGACCCAGCATGGCCTGACTTTCTGATATTTTTGGAAGCAGGGGACAATCTAGAATTTAACGGTAATATTGTCTAATTTTTTTACTAGTGACAAATTCACCTTTAAAATGATACTGTTGAACTGGGTCAACCAAGGCCAAGCTCAGCCTGAGACCCATTTGTTTGTAGATGCTCAGTTTCTGCCATTGCATGCATTTTCAGTTTTGTTCTAAACTGCTGTCTTTATCTCCTCATCTGTCTTTTCCTCAGTGTCATGTGTGGCTGTTGTCCTTGTAAATAGATTTTCTGTGCTGAACCATTGTGTCACGGGGCAACCTAGAGAGCTTGGTGACTGAATTCTTCCAAGTTCTTCATAGCCTGCTTTGGGTTGGCTCTCGGGATCCACATGAGGGTGGAGAAAATACCTATTCTGTTTTTCCAACATTAGCATTCACTATTTCTTTGTATTTTCAATCTTTCTGGTGATGTTTGTTTTCTTTGGGTATTAATATGACCCTCAGTGGAACGCTTAAATCCAAGGGGAATCAAGGTGGGTAGTGGAAGGAACATATAGCCACATTCATAGTCTGCCTGGAGTGATACTGATGAAACCAGGACCTGGGGGCCCCTTGGCTTAACCCAGATATCTCAGAGACTTTGACTCTTTGTTTTTCGAAGATTAAAGGATTAGAGTAACTGGTCACCCTGTCCCACTGGGCTCAATTCTGCAACAGAGTTGGGTGAGAGGTGAGAATTTTGGTCCAGGTCTGTGTGTGAGTGTGAGTCTTTAGTCCTGTGTTCTCAGAGCCAAGGCAGTTTTGAATCATAACAAGCTTTGCAGGGCTTTGGACTCTGGCCTTCACTAGCTGGAATTTAGAGGTGATGTGTTCGAATGGTTAATACCCATATTTCTGAGCAGCCCTTTAAGCAAAAAGAACATTGTAAGGTGATAGTTCTAAAATTCAATGTACAGCAGAAGCATCTGGATGATATTTAAACACATGTTGGGGACTTCAACTTCAGATTTAGATTCTGAATGTATAAGGTAGGACTCAAAAATCTCTATTTCTGGCAAGTTCTCAGGTAACATTCATGTCACTGGTCTAGGGACCACACTTAGAGAATCAGTATTCTGAGGAACTGGCAAACAGGTGTCTAAGAATCCATATGTGCTTGCCTTTAGACTGTCTGCTGCACTTTGTGGCATCTAGAGATCTCCAACCCTAGTGGAAATCAAATAAGGAAAGTTTAGGTTTCAGCCCTGCCCCTGCTGCACCTGCCCTGTGGCCTTAGATAAAACACTTGCCTTCTTTAAATCACAGTTTTTTCCAACTGGAAACTAAAAATAGTAATAATAATTCTAGCCCTGCTTCCTTCACAAGAGTGTAGGGAGACTCCAGTGATCTTAGTACACATACGCCTTGCAAATCTAAGATTAGGGTTTGAGATCAAAAGATTCATGTTCACAAAAAGTGAAGAGTCCTTGGGAGTGAGAGCACTGTCAGTTCCTCAGTCTCTGAGAACTCCTTAAACCTGAGAAGTGGGTTTGCTTGCTATAGGAGGCAAATCTCTCAAAACAGTACCGACTGATGGATATTTGTAGTGGTCTGCTTTTCAGTTCTTACTGGGGATTGGTTTTAAAGATTATTTTTTAAAAGATTGTCGACTTGAAAAATTATGTAGCATCCAGAAAGAAATTAATTAATTCAAGGCAATAAATAGGTGCTAACATCATGGAGAATAGCATGCAGTCCCTTCAAGATGGCTGGGGAGCTTATTTGTTGAATATGATTCCTTCATTGCACGGTGAATAGAAACTCCCATGATGGGGTTTTGATTTCTTTCTTGATTGTAAGCAGAAATTTCTTTCCTCTTGGCCCAGTCCATGGTCACGCTGGGAAAAATCTTTTACCCTTACATTGCCCAGGCTTGCCTGCAATATCAGCGTAGAGGCTGAGCTAAGGTGGCAGAAGGCTCCTAGCAATCTGACAAGCTGTGGCAAAAGATCACAGTAGCAGTGAGGATGGGAATCTGGAGTTATGGAATGAAACTGAATGTCTCACCTCCCCTGATCCTCAGTGGGAAGTCCCATTGTTTTCCTGGGTAAGACCAAAGAGAGTTAATTGTGCAAGTGTAAGCTTTCATTCAGTTTGTGCCTTTACTGGCCACTTGATCTTAGGTGCAGCATATGTCCAACATGGGCCATGATTTTAAAAACCCATAGCCAGATTGATTATAATGTAGGCTTAACATTATTGCTCCACTCTCAGCTATAGCTTGTGTAATTTAATTAGAGCAAAGAGAAAAGGAATATGAAAGCTAATCCCTGTTTTGTTCTCCCCCTGCCACAAAGAATCCTACCTGTCTAGCATTAGCCATCCCTTAAAGCAAAGATCAATAATATGAAATTGCATATTCCTGTTGAGTCCGGGTCCTCCCAGGGGTGTGGAGAGAAGCTGAAATAAAAGAAACTGAGCTGGAGTCATGGAATCATGGTGTGTTCTATCCACAAGGCCAGAGATTGTCAAGGCTAACTCCCTTCTTTGACAAATGAGGAAAGTGTGGTATAAAAGTCAGAAAAAAACATATCCAAGTTCACTTCGGCTGCAGTGAAAAAATTCTAGAACTGAAAATTCAAGACAGAGAACTCTTTGTTTCCAGAAACTTTTTATTCCTGATGGGTGGAAGCTTTTGATATCACTTTGTTTTAAAACTACCTTATCTTGACTTCCTAATACTATTGCTGGGGGACCCACAAAGAAATCCTAGTCCTTCCTTATGTTGCCGTTCCTGTGGACAGCTGAGGTGGTCTATTGTGGTTTCTTTTTCGGGACAAGCATTTCTCATGCCTTCTGTGATTAAATGCACAGTTCTCTCACCATCCACTCTGCTCAGATCTGTCCATGTTCTTCTTAAAAATGCACCCTGAGTCCAAAATATTAGTGAAATAAATCAGTCGCACAACTTAAACAGCTCATGATTTCCCTTATGTGAGAAACTCAAATTATATATAAAGAGAGAAATAAAAGATAGATAATAGGAAGCATGGAGATAGATCTTTCTCAATGGATGGGATCAAGAGATGGAAGGAGGGGTAGAGAATGGAAAGAAAAGAGATGAAAAAAGGAATCAAGATGTGTTATGCACATGGACCATCTCCACACAAGGAATACAAACATGATATGCTGCAAACATATGCTAATAAGAATTTATAGATATTGAAACAAATATACTACTTCATACTGAAAGCAGTCTTCCTGTGGTCTGATTAAAATGATCATGTGCTTTGTTCTAAAGAAGTTATGTCTATCTATGTATCCTAAAAGCACATTGACTGAGTTCAAAATAAATAATTTAGGCTTCCTTTAGTTGTAAATGATAAAAATTCCATTGTATTTAGTTAAGGCACAAGAGGGAATCTAGTAAGTTACATAACTATGAAGTCAAGGGTTTAATTTCAGGTATGGCTAGGTTGTGGGGCTCAGACAACATCTGCAGGAGGTAAATAGATATAAAGTTGTTGATCAGCTTTCTGATATGTTGGCACCATTCCCAGGAAAGCTGTGTAGAGCTTAAATCTTCTAAGTTCTCAGTCCATGGCAATAAAGAGAGTGGGCCTCTGTAAATTTGCTAGTGCTGATGTAACAAAATGCCACTAATAAGTGGCCTAAACAACAGAAATTGACTGTCACACATTCCGTACACTAGAAGTCTAAAAGCAAGGTGTCAACCTTCCACGGACTCTAGGAAAGGGCCTGCTCCTTTGTTCTCCTCTAGTTTCTGGTGGCTTACTAGAAATCTTTGGTGCTCCTTGGTTTATAGAAGCATTGCACCGACCTCTCATCTCTCTGTTTCTCTGCCTCTCTGTGTCTCTGTCTTTCTTTCTCTACTTCCCCTCTGTTCCTCTCTTCTTCTCTCTTCCTCTCACCTTCCCTCTCTCCCTTTCTTTTTCTCTTTCTCTCTTTCTTTCTCCTTTCCTTTCCTTTCCTTTCCTTTCCTTTCCTTTCCTTTCCTTTCCTTTCCTTTCCTTCCCTTTCCTTTCCTTTCTTTTCCTCTCCTTTCCTTTCCTTTCTTTTGTGGTACTGGGGGTCCAACCCAGGGCCTCATGCATACTAACAAGTTCCTGTACCACTGAGCTACAACCTCAGCCCCTGCCTTTATCTTCACATTGTGTTCTCCCTTCCTGCATATCTGTCTCTGTCCAAATTTCCCCTTTGAAGGAGACCCCCACTAGATGACACATTGCTTAGCAATATCCTCTGAACCTATGATGCGGGGGGGGGGGGTCTCCTTCTGAGGGTTGCAACCATTGTTGATTCCCCATGGTCTTGTTTTGAGGTCCTATGCTGTTTCTATTATTTTGTTGGGTTGGGTTTTATTCTCTTTTGTTTTGTTTGATTATGTTAAATCCCATGGCAGGAGAAGCTATTTCAAGGATAGCAAGATATATTATGGTAGCAATTTTGGATTTACCAGTGGCTTGTTTTGAAGTCCTTTATCACATTCATAGTTTTGCTTTTATTATTTCCATTCTATTCTGTTCTGTTTGATTTTTACTATGTCTGAAGTGATCTGTAGCTATTTTGAAGACATCAAGGGGCATTATGGTAACTACTGTTGATTTCATAATGTTTTGAAGTCCTGTATCTCTTACACTGATTTGTTTTGATTGCTTTTATTCTGTTATATACTCTTTAAAATAAAAAAAAAGCAAAAGGTCGACAAAAAAGTGTAAATAAAGACCAAAATATATGATATATAGTATATTGTAAAATAGGAAGAAAATGTTTAAATGGGGTCTGGGGTGGGGGGACTTGGAGAGAGGAAGGAAGGGAAAAAAAATTAGAAAAGAAGGAAAAAAATGGAACCAAAGTTTTTATAAATAAGGAAGGGAAAAGAATAGGGGAATGGGGGAAAAAACAAATTATGTCATGTACAGGTACAAATTCCCTATGATGCATGCTACCATTATGTATACCTAAAATGTACCAATAAACTTAATTTTTAAAAAGGTTAAGAAAAAAAGAAACCAAATTTCCCCTTTTAATGAGTTCACCACTCACACTGGCTCATAGGCTCACTACTGGAGTGTGACATCGTCCTAACTGATTGCAGCAGCAACATTTCTATTTCCAAATGCAGTCACATTCTGAGGTAGTGGTGGGTAGAATTTCAACCCATGGAGTAGAGGACACAGTTCAACCCACAGCAATAAAAATAGTATGACCAAGACCATCCACAGTGGTGTTTCCTGGGCTCTAATGAATCACATCCTAATCTTTGTGACACTAATTTTCCCTTGAAACTTGAGCGAATTCTGACCACAGGATCTACTGCTCTAAGGAGGGGAGGGTCTCTAGAGAGAAAAGGATGTGTTGTTAGGAGAAGCATGAGTTCCAATAATAGAGAAGCTAAAGGATGAGCTTGACTCTTGCCTTTGTAAAACAAAATCTCGGCTGATTTCTTGCTATGAATCAAAAAAAAAAAAAGAAAAAAAGAAAAAAAGTTAAGCTGCCGAACTGTTTTTGGTTGTTACAAGGTATCACGGATGGAGCTTTGGCTCCTGGTAGCTTTGTGTTTTGCATTCATTTCTTTTCATATCAGAAGATTAAAACAATAGCTTCTGGTTATCATTCCACATATTATTGATTAAAATCCTTGCCCGAAGACCTTCCATCTCTCTTTCAGAGTGGCATGATTTACTTTTCTTTTTACTCCCTGTAACATATGATTAATGCTGATCTCGGAAGTCCCGGTGAGATGAAGCTGGGTGTCAGGTACGATTTGTCAGGTTGGAAGTATAGATTATTTTATGTTTCTCGAACTTTGTGGCCAAGGGAACACAGCTCTTGATTGTTAAATCCATCTACACTTTCCCCTGGGCTATGAAATGCCAGAAACATTAAATAGCCCACTTAATACATAACCTCATTCTGTATGCTTGACTATTTTGTTTTTAATTTTTCTTCCCTTTCTAGGCTGCTCACATGAAATGGGATCAAAGAAAAAAATTATCCTCACTGGATTTTGTTAAAATATTAATAGGTTAGGGTTGACTGGCTAAATTGAATATCTTTGCTGATCTCACTTGCATGTTTAACTTGTGCTTAGGAAAATATGTTTCCTAGGTGATAACCTTTTATGTACCAGCCTGACTTCATTGAAATGCATAGAGATAAAAATATGTCACGCTCAGCAGCTATGCTATTCTTGTGTGGCACTGTGATTATTCAGATGGTAATTGACCCCCACCTGTAGACAGCTCTGATTCTGTAGTCAATCATTTCATTTGATGTTAAAATATGTGAAAGTACAATTATATAATTTACATTACAAATCACACTGAATGCCAGGGGTCTCTGAACCGCTGACAAATGCAAAGGAATCAGGGGTTGCGGGAGAGAATTCTGGTCAATAAATGAAGTGAATTACACCGGGTGAGGGGTTCAACTTTTCTTATTTGTGTCCACAACAAGAGCTTTTGTGCATGTGTCATTGAGAGAGTGCCTATGGCCTTCTCTTTGTACCACAAAGGCAGCATTTCAGATGCCTTTCTAAGGATGCCCCCCTCTTTCCTTCCCGCAAAAGCTCATCTCTCGTGGCTTCCCATTAGGTAAAGAAGCAAAAAGTGAGTGCTTGTGGAGGCCAGAAAAGGAAAGTCAGGCTCTTAAAGGGCAGATGGTCCCAGGTCTGGGAGGCCACAGTGGCTACCTGTTGTGGAATTTGACACAGGCAAGAGCTGTAGCCATGTGTATTGGTCTTACCAGTTTCCAGACTCCTGATCTTGGTCATCAAAGTTGAATTTATATTCATATTATTGACAGTCAAACTGTTATCTGTCTAGTTGTTAATATGTGCCCACTTGCTGGGGGTTAAACATTTTCTATACATGGTCTTCCTCGCTAATCATCCCAACATCTCTGTGAGATGGGTCTGCTGTCATTTGTTCCCTTTCAGAGCAGGAGGATAGTCACAGGACAGTTACAGAGCTTGCCCAATGGCACTTGGTGAGAAGATGGAAAACATGGCATCTGCTCTGAAGTCCTTTTGGGGGCAGTCTGGGCTGGAGGTCACTCGCTCTTCAGACTTAGTTCTTAGACACTTGCAGGACCCCCAGAGGCCAGTGGAATGTCTGGGACATCATCTCTGCCCCAGTGGTAAGATGGGGTGGGAGATGGCATCTTTGGTGATAGTGCCTCAGGGAGGGAACTCACTTACCATTTGGCTTTCAATGAAGACAAAGCATCCACTGTTGTGAGACCGAGGGATAACTTCAAGCCAGCTGCAGGACTGGGCGATGTGTGAGCTTCAAGAGCTCTGATGGGTTTGGGGGAGACAGGATTATATCGCTGGTGGGTGCATAATGCTCCCTACATGGGAGCTGTCACAGGCTTCCCTCACCCCTGTTATTTCTTCTGCCCTGTTTTATGGCAGCTGGATTTGGCAGACCACAGGGCCTGGTCCAGGCAGCTTGAAAAAATTTCCATTTCTCCAAAGTGATTTGGGGTGCCCATGGATGGGTTCATTTGTGATATGAGCACCTGCTCCTTGAGACGTTCTGGGCACCCTGTCCTACATGCAAGGAAGGGCCACTTTGCTTCCAAAACCCCTTGCCTGGGCACAAGCTGGCTTCTGTGCAACATCGCCGGGGAGTCATTGTGATGAGCGCTCCATGGTCTGCGTCCCCTGCCGCAGACACTGACAATACACTCACCTTCCTGCCTGCTGCCAAATCCCACCTTCCTTTCCTGTTACCACTAGGCCCAGTTTTTAAAAGAACAGAGTCTGGACAAGAACACCTAGCTTCTAATCCCCTCTTCTGTCGCCTGCTGGCTATGGGATCTAGTACAGGATAAGCTCTGTTTGCCTCAGTTTCCTCCTTTGTCAGCAAACAATAGTACTGCTGGCCGAGTACCAGGAAGAACTGGAAGAGTAAAATGCAAAGCACTTAGAACAGTGCCCGATATATACTATCATTATATGCCCATGTTAATTTGTTACTTTTCTTAAGTAAAATTATCATTATTAGTTTGATTGTACATAACAACTGAATTTATTTGTGAAAAACCTCAAAGCAGATGTGTAACTACCAACTATTGCCTTAAATTCTATTCATGGACACCCAGAACACTAAGTATTGCACTATGGGAGCCCCAAAAGAGTCAACTCAAACCTTCAATCTGGCTTCAAAGACTCCCTGAAAATCATCCCTCACATCCCTTTCCAGAATTGTGTCCCACTAAGCATTTACCAGGTGCCTTGTTCTGTTTTAAAATATCATTTACTTATTTTATCCAGAAATGGATAGAGGCTAAGTATAGTATGGGTCACCCATTTTCTTGATGTGTCTCAGCCTTCTTATCTGTGAAATGGGAATAATGGAATGTACCTCGTTAGAGAGATGAGGAGCATTAAACAAGTTTATGCAAGTTTTTAGCCCATGATTTGGCCTAAGAGAATGTTCTTTAGGTGTGAGCCACTGAAATCATTGATATTAAGGTCACATTTATATGTTAAATAAAAGTCATGGAGCCTGAATAATGGACCAAAGAAGGAATAGTAATTTCCACATTCAGGCTCCTGGTAACTATTTTAGGGCTCCCAGTTATCTCTTCTCTACTGAGACTTCTCAGTAGACAGCTAGGGATGTGGGAAGGAGGATGGGGAGGAAGCCTGCTGTCCTTCCACCCTATTGGAAACCCCAGCCACAGAAATCCCTCTCTCAGTGAATGAACCAGACACACTGGCCAGGGAAAAATTTCCCAGGCATTTTCAGGAGACCGATTTTGAAAGTGAATTGAGACATTACGTTTAATTAGAGTAGCAATCTGCCCCCTTGAGTTTCCCATCCCTTGATGCTTGCATGATGGCCTCTGGTTTGTCCCCTCCTTGCCTTCTCTTCCTCCCATTAATTTCAAGTCCATGGAGGGCCAGTTTACTAAATTGGTTTTAATGGAAATTTAGCCAACATGAATAATAATGAATGTAAAATTATTCCTTAGCTAATGAACAGCCAGCGGCGTTGGGGTTAATCGCTTGCTTCTGGTGTCAGCTTATTTATAATGAAATAGAATTGTAATAGGACTCTAAACTAAAACTGTCTCATCTCCTTGATCATCACTTACCTTAGGGCTTATCCTTTATCATGAGTCATTGTTTAATAATCGCTCCCACTTCAGATCCACTTGTGAATTAATTAATTACCTAGTTAAACTTGAGTGGGTTTTTTCTTTCAAAAATAGAAAACATCTTTTCTCACCTTGTTATCTACAAACTGTACAGTGAAGGAAATGTTTTAACACTAAGGTAGTGACGATAGTATTTGTGCTAGCATTGTTCTTAGATTCCAAATATATCCATAGGCATTGTTCCGGTCAGTTCAGAGTTGCTATAACCGATTGCCATAGACTGGGGTATTTACACAACAAACATTTATTTCTCGTATTTCTGGAGGGCAGCAGTCCAAGATCTGGAGGCTGGCAGATCTGGTGTCTGGTGAAGACTTGTTTCCTGCTTCATAGATGATTGTCTTCTTGTACCCTCACGTGGCAAGGACAGAAAGAGGAGAAATGTCTGCAGTCCCTCTGAAAGTCACTGAGAGGCTTCACTGTCATGATTAATCACTTCTTAAAGGCCCCCCTCGAAGTACCATCAGAGTACAGCTTAGCATTTCAACATGTGAGTGGCAAGGGGATGTGGGTGGGGAGCACAGACAGAGAAAACTTCTCCACTGGTTTTAAACCAGCTGATCATCTCGTTTAGCCATGAGGCAGGGCCTCTCACATCAGCCCTGGCTGAGGATGACCTCTGAACAGAGGACAAAGAACGAGGCAGCAGAGAGACGCCCCACACCCAGAAACTCTGCTTCCTTCCCTAGGTCTCACAGTCTCCATTTAAAAAGGAGGAGGGTTAGCGCTTCAGGTCAATGCTTTGTAAACGTGTGGAGGTTCCTCAGCAGTTACTGAGGCTATTAGAAGATTGGCGGTGATGAGCAGGCAGGGAAAGGTGGACTGTTCTTCCAAGCAGTTGTTTTCTCTTTTACAGATAGGTTTCTGAGTCACATTTTGTTTGGAAAAGTAAAAAGGTGATGGAGAGAGGGAGTATTGCACTCTTTTTTTAAAAAGAAAAATGTTTAAATTGTGAACCAGTTTCATGGTTCCCAAATTTGGCTACGCTGAAATCACTCTGGCAATGATTTCTTAGCTCTAACACTGAAAACACAGATAAAAGGGAAAATGATAAGAAATTGGACTAATCAAATTAAAAACTTTAGTGTAACAAACAACACAATAAACAAAGTGAAAAAGTGAGAAAATATTTGCAAATCATATGTGATAAGGAATTAATAGCTATTATATATAAAGAGCTCCTACAAGTAAAACAGCCTGATTGAAAAATGTGCAAAGGACCCAAAAAGACACTTCTCTGAAAAAGATATATAAGTGGACAACACACAAATGAATGGATATTCAACATCCCTGCTTGTTGGAGAAGTACAAATCAAAATCATGTGAAATCACCTCATGCCCATTAGGGTGGATATGATTTTTTAAAAATCCAAACAAACAGAAAATAACACACAGAGAAGTTGAAACCCTCATTCACTATTGATGGAAATGTACAATGGTATAGTTTCTATGG
The DNA here is from genome assembly GCA_004363535.1 of Dasyprocta punctata. NCBI lineage: Eukaryota > Metazoa > Chordata > Mammalia > Rodentia > Dasyproctidae > Dasyprocta > Dasyprocta punctata. The sequence goes on from RJWM01013656.1 coordinate 26,644, forward strand.
CAAAACAATATGGTGTTTTCTCAAAAAATTAAGAACAGAACTACCATGTGACCTATTATGTGCCCAAAAGAATTGCAAGCAGGGACTCAAGGAGATATTTGTGAACCCATGTTCATAGTAGTAGTATTTGTAATAGGCAAGAGGTAAACACAAGCCCAAGTTCCATTGACAGACATTGACAAAAGGTGCTGTACATACTTAGTGAGCTAGTATTTTGTCTTAAAACGGAGGGACATTCCAATACATGCTGTGCCATAGATTAATTTTAAGACATTATACTAAATGAAAAAAGCCAGCCATAAAGGACAGATACTGTATGGTTCCTCTTACATGATATCCCTGGCATAGTCAGACTCATAGACAGAGAAAGTAGAATGATAGTTGCCGGGGGTAGGGGAAAATGAGAATTATCGTTTCATCGATATGGTGTTACAGCTTTGCGGGATGAAGAGTGCTGTGAATGGTGGATGGCAGTGACAATAGCATAGTGCTGACTGCTATTTGAACTGTACATTTAAAAATGGATAGTCAACATCCCTGCTTGTTGGAGAAGTACAAATCAAAATCATGTGAGATCACCTCATACCCATTAGGGTGGATATGATTTCTTAAAAATCCAAACAAACAGAAAATAACACAGAGAGAAGTTGAAACCCTCATTCACTATTGATGGAAATGTACAATGGTATAGTTTCTATGGCAAAACAATATGGTAATTGAGATGGTAATTTTATGTCGTGTGTGTTTTGACACAATTTTTAAATGCATTTTTAAAAAATCACTAAAGGAGAATGTTTTAAGAGATGCAGATTTGCTCTGAGCACAAATGTTTTTAAGAGGGTTCCAGGATGAAACTGATGATTAGCAACTGGTTTATTCCTGCTACACAACTTTGATTCTAGAATTCTACTTACTATTCACATCTTCCATCTACAAAAAACTCTTTTTTTCCCCCTAGTCTGGCAACTGGAGCAAAGTTTGAAAATTGGGGCTTCAGAAACTCACATTCCAGTGGCTTATTTTCTTAACCGTCCTACTTCCAGAATGGAAGACCTACATCCAACTCTATACTCCAAAGTAAGAAGTCTTTCCTTGTATGTGATACTTCTCTGAAAACATCTTTGGGTAAGGAACAGTAATTATGGTTGTTGTTGTAACACCAGGGACAGAAGATCAAATGAAAGGGGTAACAGCCAAGGTAGCAAAGGCTTAAAATCGCAGTGTCAATCAATGTCAGCTCCAACATTGTGTGTCAACATTGTAATTCTGGGCTGCAGATGGGAAACCTAGGCTACAGAATCATGAAACTGGCCTAAAGTCTCAGAGTGAATCCATTGTTCCAACTCAGACTTGGTTAGTCATGGCTTATTGCTTGTTTCAAGTAACTAAAGAAAATCCAGTATACTACTGGTTTATACAAAAAAAAAAAAAATGTAAGGCATTGGTTCAAGCAATAGAAATTTCCTGGGTATAGTTTCAGTTTCTCAGTTTATGTGTCTTCTTATTGGCAGTCTCCACAAGAGGACAAGATGGTTGCAGGCTTACCTTGGGCTAAGCACAACAGAACAAAGCAGATTATCTTTCTCCCCAGAGTCCAAAGTGAATCTTACTGCTTACGATAAAGTTGCCTGTCCATCTCCGAACCAATAAGAAGAGACCAAGGAATGGGATGTTTTGATTGGCTCCCATTGTTAGAGCATAGGCTGGAATTAATTCATGCCCAAGTGTTAGATCTTACTGGAAGCTGAGGGTGTCTTCCTCTAGATAATCATATTGAAACAGAAGAATCCTACTAGTGCATCATGCTGTGGCTGAGTTCTCTCATGATTGGTCATATGTTACTGAACAAACTGGAGTTGAGCATGATTCATTCCATGTGGGCTTCCAGATATTTTTGTCTTAGAAAAAATTCTCTGAAGAAATTCCAAGTGACCACTATGAATTCTTATAACCCACCCCCATGCTAAAGCTTCCCATTGTTTCTGAAGGGAGGACAAATGTAGTAAATGGACTGGGAAATTATTGCCCAGTTAAAGATTCTGAGGCAACCATTAACTGGCCTTGGAGGATTCAAGTCCAGTCCTGGATTTATCACTGATTTCTTGCATGTTCTAGAAGAAATTATCTTCTTGCTTTGGGTTTCAGTTGCTCTTCTTTTCAATAAAGGGATTAGATTGAGTGATCTCCAAGATTCCCTTTTGTTTCTAAGGTATTGTGATTTTCTGAATTGATTACTTGTGGATTAACTTTAGGGCTGGTGATAGAACGAGAAGCAGAAAACTCACTGGCTAAGATAACGTCCTGGTGTTTTAATGCGCACCTACATTTGGTTTCCAATTCTACTGCTTACTGTGGATACAACCCCTGGAAGTTACTCAAGTCTTCTTCTCAATTTGCTGATTTCAAGAATGGAGCAATGATCTCATTAATAATATAAATAGTTCTACTTCAAAGTATGATTGTGCAGATTAAGTGATAAAATGCATAGAAAATACTTAGCACAATGAAATGTTAAATAACGAATGTATCACTTAGTTCACTTGATGTGTTTTGAGCATCTGCCATGGAACAAATATGTTGCCAGGTGCTCTGGGATATAGAAACCAGGTCCTTTCAGTGAGCTTGCAGAAGAGTTGGGGAAGAAGCTAAGTGGTAACAAAAAAATAAACATTTTAAAAGTAATTTTCTGATCACAAGCATTTGTATTAAGTTATTCTTATTTTTTATTTTAATTTAGAAAGACCAGTATATTGAAAAAGAAATACTAATTTATTTCTCAGGTATTAAGACAGTGTGTAATTCCTAACCAGTCTTGGAAGTAAATTTAATATCGACTCACTCCATTTATCGCCATCTTGGAATTCCAAGGAAAGTCCTTTACCCAGGCCCTTGCTCCAAGGCAGATTTTGGTGAGATCCCAAAGCCAAAACCAGCCCTTGGCAAAGCTGCCAGGCCCTGTGAGCTGTAATGTCAGATGCTGAAGTTCAACCATTTGTACCCTAACTGGGGAAGGTGATTTGGAAAGGCAAGACCCGCCAGCATCACTCAGGGATAGATAGTGCCGTGCGGCGTGCGATTATGATCGTCTGCTTGTCTGTTCATGCGCCTTGTACCATACCCTACTGAGCAACTGTCCCTCCATGGGGTCCCTGCCTGCTGCTTCCTCTCTGTCTTCAGTTCACTTTCTATCCAGCCTTTGTTAAAATATCCCTTTCCTCAGCCCTGCTGCTAACCAACCTTGCTGATGCTGAGCTACACTGAAAGGTGAATCGCTACTTCTTGGGGCCTAATAACTGCACTGTGGGAAGCATTTCTTAGGCTAGGGGCTGTGATTTCCTGAAGGGACCCCCCTACCCCCCGCAAAGTGCCACTTGCCTTCTCCCACAATGCTTTGCTTCAAAGTATAGCTGGTGTGTTCATAGGTGTGAAACTAAAGGCCTAAAGCCCTTAAATATTTACCAAAGGTACTGGATTCTCAGAATCATCATAAAGGGAAGAACTCCTTAGCCATTTGCTTTAAAATTCCAATTTGTAGATTGCATTGTGGAAACTGGGGATGTATATGTTTCTCAGAACCCAGGCAATTTTAGCATTTGTCTAGCTAAATCTGTTTCCTCCCTTTCCTTCCTCCATATAAGTTACAGAGAAGAACACTGGGCCCTAAAGAAGAGAAGTAAGGCTGGGTACAGTGGCACCTGCCTGGAAATCCCAGTTACTCTGAAGTCTGAGGCAGGAGGAGCACATTTGAGGGCAATCTGAACAACTTCACAAGCCTTGTTTCAAAATTTAAAATAAATAGCAAACGAATACATAAATAAGTAAGCAAACTGAGATATGGGGCTCAGTGTAACATGCAAGGTCCTGGGTTTAATCCCTTTTGTTGTTAAAAAAAAAAAAAAGAGAGAGAAAAGAAAGAATATTTTTCATTGTGTAAAACTAGCTCTAGAACTCACCTGCCTTTCAAAAAATAATTTATCCTTCTCTATAAAAGCTTTGGGCAAGGCAGACCATAAAGCAAGTGTTTCTTTGTCATTCGTGACCTTGACAGTCGAATCGTTCTTTCTCTTGTCTCACCTTCAGGATAAGCATTGTCATTTTCCTTTGGCAACAACTTCACAGTCACCTCACCCCAGAGACCTCTATAAAAATATCCCCTCGCCAGTTCATAGACAGGAGTAACGGAATGCCTGGGAGCTACTCTCTCCTAAAATTATAAAAGAAAAACATGGACATCTAAATAGATCAACTATGATGAGTCTTCTATTTTGGATCTGTTGTTCTATGGTTGGAGATTCAGAGGTTTTAGTGGGCTAAGCTTTGCTGAAATTAGACTGTAGACATTAAAAGCAATTAATATCCCTCTCTGTATTGTTATTTATTTAAGTTTCACAGTGCAATTACTTAAGAGGCCTTCAGAAGAAATCCTGAGAATCATTTTCAATCAGCAGAATGAAAATGTTGCCTTTTGTGATCTGGCAAATAAACGACGTGTAGAAATAACTCCCTGATATGTCGCTGTGTACTATTCATTAAGGGCTAATTGCTGTGGTCTCTAAATGAAATACAGCAGACTGTTCCACCTCTGTGCCAGTTTGTTTAAAATCTGCAAAGCTTTATTATTAACACTATTTAATTATGAGAATGTCAGCCATGGAGAATTCCAAACCCACACTCTCCCTTCATCATTAGTAACAGGGCAAAAATGAAACACTTTCAACAATGAAGGGTTCATATTTCAAGCTTATACAGTAGCTGCTAAAAGGCTATACTCAGAAAATCAATTTTATTAAAGTCCTTCGAGCACTAAAGGGACTTGCATGCAACTAAGCAATTTTAAAAACATGACCATGAGCCGTGACTCTTTGATTCATGTTTTTAGTGGGGTTATTTTTGAGTATTTTCAATATTGTCTCCTTACACTGGGGTCAAAAGTGATTTAGGGTGGGGGCGAGCGGGGAGAAGAGAACATGTCCTCACAATTTTTTCTCTGCCTCAATTTCCATCTGAGATGGGGACTACGAAATAGGCAATCCAGGAAAGCGGTGAGTGACAAGATGAAGAATTTGTGGAGGTGAAAATGGGAGAGGAAGGCAGTGGGACATGAAGAACATCTTTCCTCTTTTATTTTGTTTTACTTTATCATGATTATTTTGTTTTTCATTTTAAACTCTGGAAAATAATATCTAAGCATGATTCGGAGCCATAGATGGACCAGCTTGGTGCTGGAGGCTGCAGCAAACATTCCAGTTCTCCAAATTCTACTAACTCTTCTGGAACCATGTTTTGTTCCCAGCCCTCCCTAGGCAATTTACTGATGCTTTACTGCAGTGCTTTACACTGGGTCCTTTTGTCTTGAACTTGTCTGTTGGTGATTTGTGTGTCCTCTCTCCTCTGAAAACTCGCCAGTGTTTTGAGGGCAGAGATCCCATTGCTTCTTTTGCCACCATGAAGTCCACCAGTGCTTCACCTCAACTATTAGCTTAACCTTTCATTACTACTTCCTTTACTGCCTAACGCTGTCTCTCCTTCCCAATCCTTTTGCAAACTAGTCAGCAAGATGTGGCTTATGCCACCAGAATGTCTAGACAGATACTTGGCCCTACGAGGTGCTCAACATACATCATCCAATCTATTAGTGCATGAATAATCAATGAATCTACCTGTGGCTACTCTAAATCCAGTCTCTGTGCTTTGGTTCTTAGTAGGTATGCAATGATTTATTTCAGTGTTATTACTTTAGTAGCTTAATACCACTAAGTATTTTAGTATTATTATTTCAGACTGATTGGAAGGTCTCATGGAACCTAAATTTAGGCTCCCACGTCAGGCAGCCTCGTCTGACTCCTGGTGCTGCATATCCGAGTTGGTCATCTTCTCCAGGTGGGTGGCTAACCAGTGGAAGCAAGAACAAGGTCTAATGCTTTGTAGGGCCTCACCTGGATTTTAAGAGTCGTAGTAAAGAACTTGGGCTTTGTCAGCACCCAGGCCTCATCTGAACATTGATTTTTGCTTTGTTCCTGTGTGGCCTTCAGCCTTGTCTTGCTTGTGGGTCAAATGGGGACAAAAACACCCCTTCTTCAGAGCTGTTCCAAGAGTTTAATGAGATGAGGCACATCCAGTGCTGATCGCTGGACTGGGCACATAAGGAGCTTCCTAATGGGCTCCTGGTGACAAGCTTCTGAGTAGTTTGGGTCTCAATGTAAAAGCAAAATGAAGAGGGCAGCACACTGAAGGAGAGTTCCAACTTTCTATGGCCTTTAGGCAAAGCCTTTCCCATCTTTGTTTTGTCTTCTTTAAAATGGGCTCAATTCTAAAGGCCCTACTTACATTCTGAATTGTTGTGCTGTCCACATAAAATAAAAGATGAAAAAGGAATGTCCCAAGAACTATACATAACTCTCAGTTTCCATCTAAAGTAAGTGTTTATTAAGGGCTCGATGCTGGCCTATCACCTAACACTGTGATGTAGACACGTACAATCCACCCCAGTCCTCCAGGGCAAGGTAAGGCTAGCCTTAGCCTAGTAATAAATTTAACATTCATTGAAAACATTATAGAACTGGCACGATTTCTAGCACTTTGCAGATTAACTCATTTAATAGCTATAACAAGCTACTAAGACAGGTATGATTTTATTTCTTCTTACAGATGAGGAACTCAGGCTCAGAGAGGGGAGGCAGTTTGTTCAAGGTCACACAGCTGGCAAATGGCAGAGGTAGAGTTCAAATCCAGGCAGCCACCTCCTGGCTACTGCCAAGCTGTTTGTTCCTTAGATAAGCTGCCTCCCTTCTCTGGGTCTCTTTGGCTTCCCTTTCTCAAGACAAGGATGTGGTTTTCCTCCTATCTTCCTTGAACCCTGGAAGCCTCAGGGACAGAGTGGGGGACAAGAAAAGGTATTTTAACAATAAGGGCCGGGGAAGGCCATGAGAAGCAAAGCTCTATTTTACTTTTAAAAACACAGCCTATTTAAAGGTGTCAAATAATTAATACAAGGTATAATAAAAAAATATCATGCTTACTTAAATTTTTAAAAATTTATTATAGTGAAAGACACATTGCCACTAATTCTCAAAATACTTTCCCCTGCTTCAGCACACTTACCATTCTTGCCACTTTCTGAAGCAGTTCCGGAAGTTGTTTTTTGTGCGTCTCTTTATTTGCACTGCTATGGCTGCCTTGATGTCCTGAATTGATTCAAAATGTTTGCATTTCATGGTCATTTTGACTTTGAGGCAGAGTCAGAAGCCATACAATGTCAGATCCAGTAAATAAGATGGAAGAGGACACTTTATAATGTTTTTATGAGCCTGCTTTTCCACTGGTTGCCACTTTACAGCAGCATTCACCATATTTTTGATCACACCTCATAAAGGCTCTCATGAAAGAGAACTTCCAGAACTGCTTCAGAAAATAGCAAGAATGAGAAGAGTGCTCAAAGCACAACGATCTGTTGTAGAAAACTAACGCTAATATATCTTTTAGAGTAATAATTGTTTTTAATTTAAACGTGTTTTGACCATCCTTTGTATATTTACATGAAGCTCCCTTCCTTGTGAAGATGATTGCAAAGCTCTTCTGCAATTCTAGTTCAGATAGAAAGCTCTCATCTGGTCTATTTTTTTAAATTTTTTATTAATTTTACATTTATGTCTTTAATTTGACTGAAATTTATTCGAGCAAAGGGAGTGAGATGAAGCTCTAACCTTGTATTTTCTAAATAGTTAATCAATTTCCTCCCCACAATTTCATTAAATCATTATTAATTTCCTGACTTATTGGAAATACCTCCTTTATCAAACAGATGAATATGTAAATTTGACTTTGTTTCAAACTTTCTTTTAATCTGCCTAAGCTTGCTTGCTTGTGTTCAATACCACAATTGCTGTTGCTTGTTGGTTAAATCAATACCTAATGCATGCACATTAATAATATTCCAAATGAAAGTCTTGGATTTGAGGTCAAAGACAACACAGACTTATTAGCATTAGGACTCTGAGTGCCTGGGCAGCTCTCCATCAGAGTGGAGCAATTGTCCATCAGGGCTCTGATTGCAAACACCTCATTTGCCGGTGAGTCATTTGACTTACTCTCCAAATGGTTGGTGGGATTTCCTGACAACCATCACAGGGAAATTTGTAAAAGACAAGAACAACTTGGTTAGGTGAATGCTCCATTTTTCATAGAACCCTAAGAAAATGAAGTTCCATTTTTCTTAGGTCAGAGGCACTTAGAGATTATTGTCCATGCTCACTTTATATCAGCCCATGGTACAGATTTGGACCAAGCCAACCACTTCTGAATGCAGGAAAATTCATGGGGCTCAGCAGGTAGCATTCAGTAACAAATGCTTAGCCCTTTGCCTCAAACTCTGCTGTTCACTTCACTCACTGTACTCATTGGAGATCACTGGATTCTCCATAAGACATGTAGCTAGAAGCAGTGCTGAGGGAAGGGACACAATTTACTTTCTTAACAACTTCAGACAAGCCATTAATCCCTATGAATCTCTGTGCTTCCTTTTGTGAAATGGAAGTAATAATTCCTACTATTTTCCATGGCTATGAAGATCAAGCAAGATGATACATGTGAAAATACACTATTTGAAAGCCTTTATATATTCAAATGATAGTTGTGAGTACTGCAATTGGACCATGATTCTTAGTACGGAAGAATTGTTTAAATCAGATTTATTTTTCTTTAAATATTTGGAAAAAAGTCTGAGTGTTTAATAGCCTTTGAAAGTTTAAGTGAGAGATACTTTTTTGGGTAATACTTGTTATTCTGCTGATAAGAGAAGACTGTAGAAATGCTGTATTTTGTAGAAATACCTTTCCTATATTTTTACAAATAGTTGCTACACATGTATATTATCAGATGTAGACACATGGAAAAGCAATGCCTAGTGAGTCGCTGGTTCTTTCACTCCTGTGGAAGCCCATGCAGATATTGGGTAACTTTTTGCCACAACAAGATTTGTGGTTATGGAATTTCATAATAAACTCCTCAAAATAATCTTTCCTTCTCATTATCTTGACTGATAGTCCTTCCATTCTCCTTTGAATGTATTCCAATCAGAAATTGGATTGCCCAATTCCTTTCCACTGATGAAGCTCTTGTCAAGGTCACTGTTGGCTTCTATGCTGCTAAATCCCATGATCAAGTCTCAGACTTCATCTCACTCAACCTCACAACAAGATTTGACATAACTAATCATCTTCTCCTTCAGGAAGTACTGTTTTCTTGGCTTCTAGGACATCAGTGTCCCCTGAGTGTCATCCCATACGCATTGCTATTCTTTCTTAATTGGAAATCTTCCATATATCCCCAACCTTGGAAGTTGTAAAGTAGCCCTGGGCTGAATTCTCCAAACTTCCTTTTTCTCCTCCCCATTTTTCTCCATTCTCCTTTTAGCTCCTGCCTTTTCTGGTTAAATTCATGCCTTCAATTATTTTTTTTCTCTTCCTACTAATCTGGTTCCATGCCCTTACATACTATCTTAAAATACATCCCCAGATGAGACTTCTGACTTGAACTTTAGGTTAGCTATCCATTGCCTACTCAGTATCTCCACTTGAAAGTCTATATGGCATCTCAAATTTACGACTTGCAAACCAAATTCCTACCAACCTGGTCCATGGCAGCAATAGTTCATAACCATGCTCCTACTCAATACCATTGCTGGATAGCAGCACAGCCCCCTCTAGACTCACTCTTTCCATTCTTGTTTCAAACTGAGATAATTATTTGCTACGAACTGAAAACTGAGAGTCTGAATAGCCCTAAAATCTAAATCTGACCATGTCAGTCTTTGGAATGAATCTCTCCAATGGTTCCTCCTCTTACTTGGAGGGAAAGTTGAATTCTTACAATGGCCTATACGGCCATGAATGATTTCCTTCACCCACCTCAAACCTCCTGGTACCCACTTCCTGCCTCATCTGTCCCTCACTGGCCAGACTTACCTGTTGATTCAGGACCTTTGCACTTACTGTTCTTCTGTCTAGATTGTGGTTTAAACCTTTATATCTGCTCGAATGTCACTCAAATATTAAAGCCATCCTTGATCATTTACAAAGTAGAAACCCACACCCTATCTTCTTTGCCTTATTTTATTTTAAGTTCATCATCACCTGCCATATATTTCTTTGTGTCAGGTACATAATGTTTATAAATATCTGCTGAATGTTGTAAATAAATGAATAATGACCAAATGAGGCCTGAAAAGCACAGAGTCCTAGGAAAGTAGTGTCTGCCCAATGCGCATCTCCTTCTGGGGTGGTGGGACCTCCCTAGTCCATGAACTTGTTGCATTGGCCACATCTCCAAGTGGTGCAGAGAGAAAACAGAGCACCACCCATGCCGCTGAAATTTGGGGGCTGGTGATGGGCCTTGCAAGATGGGGTGGGTTAGGCCTGTGGTCTGTGGGCAGCTGCTGCTTCTCACCTGGCTCAGATAGGCCTGAGGGGGCAGGGGCAGGCTGTGTCAGCTTGACAGGCTTTTGGACTTCAGTCCCGACAGGGTCTCAGAGCTCCTTCACGAAGGAGACCCAAAGCCACGCAGGCTGCCATCGCAAACTGTCGAGTTTGCTGTCCTGGGTGGCAGTGGATTTGTCTGGACTGATTTCCTCAGGGGAAACAGTAAGATGTGTCAGCAATTACTCTTTCAAGTCAAATGCCATCTTCATCCTGGGGCACTCAGGCTCTGGCTCTGGGGGCTGTTTGAAAGGGAGACTGGTGATGGAGCTCGGCCTGCAGGAGCCTTCTCCAGTCTGGGTCCAGGTGGGATGGGAATGAGCAAGAGCTTCCCCATTCAAGCCATCTGGAGGGATCCCATCCTCAGACACAAGCGCACCCCTGGGCCAGAGCTGGGGAAGGCAAGCCAAGCTACGCAGGGCTGGTTTTACGCTTTTAGTTCTGAGATAGCGATCGTGGGGGAAAATTCCCTGCGTTTGTGGAATCATAAATTTTTTAAAGTCTCTTGGCTCCACTTTTAAATTTAATGCCTGAATAAAATGTTGGCTCGAGCTCCATATTCGATTATTAAAAATCATACTCAGGCCTGGGAGACGAGTATTTACACATCTGTCTGCTCATCCGAAGACACGCATGTCAAGATGTGGCTCTCATCACTGCACCGCTGCATGGGAAGAGGGGGCTCCGGGACCCTGAGTGCACCTTTGGTAAACAAGGGAGTTGGACTACAAAGTCTTTAAAATTCTTTCTTTTTACCAAAATATTTGTAAATATTCTATACTATGCTTTCACCAAATTCATTTTTTGCCTTTGATTTTCAATACATGAATGCACACATGTGCGTGTGTGTGTGAATGCATGTGCATGTGGGTGAATGTGTATGTCTGTGTCAATAATAAAAGGAAGGTCTAAAAGAATACAAATTAAATGTGACTATAGTAGTGATTATCTCTGGAGAGAGACCTATAGTTGGAGGATGTGGGGGCCAAAAGTAAATTTAACCTTAGAAGTATTTTTTTTTCTAGTAATGTGTGGTCACATATTTGTTGTTTAATTAAAATTATTCTTAAACTAGCATGTGATCACTAGTCCAAAAGCCATAGAAAAATGTAAAAATGAAACAGAAAATGAGTTGTATGACTCTCACTCCAGAGATGATCCTATTGGCATTTTATGTGGGGAAAAGTTTCCTAATGACCAGGTCCTCTCACCAAGTGTTCTGATTACGAGCATCACTAAGACATTGTTTTTAAAGATGCAGCAATAGTTTCAATTGCATGGCCAAAAGGGGTGCTGCATCCTGTCCCCCAAATAAAAATCTTCCATTAGGTACTCTGGGGAGCAGAATGTTAAGATCATTCATTTTATCTACTTTGAAAACATCTGCAGAGTTTATTTTTGGTGGATTATGGATCATAAGGGTCTCAGGCATGATAAATATTTACCCAAATGAAGAGAGATCAGGCAAATCGCTAACAGAAAATGGAGAGGTGGAAGATGCTGAGATAAGAACATCTAGTTTCTATTTTAATAGAAATTTTTAAAAAGTCAGCTTCCTCCCAATGGCTCTATTGGAGCTACAAGAGTGCCATAAACACCTATGGTTCAGGTATGGCCAACAGGGCACAATGAATAGGTTCCTTTAAAATAAAAATATAGTCTACAAACAGCTAATCTGCATTTTGGAATATGTTTTCCATAAACTGGACTTTAACAACAGTCACTCACATATGTGCACACACATACATAAGAAGAAGCGTTTTAAAATGGATAAAGGAACTCTTAACTGGAAAAATTATTCTCAGGATAATGATTCGCAGGCTAATGCCCTACATAAAAATGTACGGTAGAATGGCAATTTTAAAAATATTGTTTAAAATAACAAAAGTCTCAACGAAACACAGCAAGGACGTTTTTTATGAGAACGCAGAAGAATGACTCAGCTTCTACCCTGGAAATGAACAAGGCGATCCTGGGTTAAGAGGAGGAGGAGACAGGCTGCAGAGGAATCATGGGCTCCATGTTTAGTAGGCACTAACCAAGAAAAATAGCTTTGAGTGGAATGCCCAACGGGCCTTCTACCACACCCATGGCCCCTTCTTGAAGTCACTTCCAGGTACTAGCTGCTCCCTGCCCTACCAGCCTGCAACACTGGGTCTCTGGCAGCCACATTCCCCTTAGAGTAAGTGGTTCATACCAGGAAAAGTTGATAAGGTCTCAGTCGCGGATGCATGGCCCACACTGTAGAGGAAATCTCTTGGTTTCTTTGCTTTAATCATCACCATAGCAGATTGACCATCATAAAAATAATTTCTGTGTTGGAAAAGCTGGATCATGACTGAGAAAGACTTGATGCAAACAGTGACATCCTTATTCTGAAAGCAGATTCCTTACAGCTTAGGGTTAGCAGAGAGATAGCTAAAGGTCACCTGGTCCCAACATACCAGATGCTTCCTTCTCCACAAGCTGCCTTCTGCTAGACATGTTCCTCCTGACTGCCCCCATGGAGGGGAGCTCATTACCACCTCACATCTGAGAATCAGTAGCTTTTCCTCACATAGAGTTAAAATCCAGCTCTAAAAATTCTTCATCCAATGAGCTAAGCTGGGAAGTCCCCATAACAATGGTTATCACATCTCCCTGAAGTCATCCTCTGTATGTCTTCAACTAGCCCTTGCACATTTCCAGGTCCCTTTCTTATGAGATCATAGGGCTACCAGGGTCCCCTCTTTGTTGTGAAGTCAGGAATCTTGTCTGGATTTCGGTGGATGTGTAAATTACAATTCAGATGTTAAAGGAAGAGATCTGGTTTTTAAAATACATTGTGTGAATCAAGGCCCCTTTCATAGTAAGTGACAGAAACCCAGCCCAAGTGGGCTTTTACCAAAATAGGGCTCATGCCACTGTAAAGCCCAGCAGTGGGCTTCAGGCATGGCTTGACGTATTAGCTCAATCAGGGTCTCAGTCTCATTATTTTCATTGCTCCACTCTACTCTTTGTTGACTCCCAGGGAGAAAGATGCCACTGACATCTCCAATTCCCCATGTTCATACTCTGGCCTTCGGGAAAACAAGAATCTTATTCTTCTTGGTCTGGGGAAAATTCTGGAAGAGTGTTGATTCTCATGGGCCCAAAATGGATCACATGCCCATCCCTGACTGGCCAAGTGAGACCACAATTACAGTGAAGTGCTGTCAGGCCAGGTGTGAGGCTAATCCCTCCCCAGGCAGGGGCTTTGGGGCCAACTTTACCTAAGTCACAGTGAATGAAGAACAGGCATTTGCCAGCAGGAAATGGGAGTTTTGATACCAGGAGGGAGAGTGGAAGTTCAGGGACTCCGGGAGCAGACAAAACGAGCTCAAGTCTATTACCATGGCTTCTGATGGAGGGTTACTGATGGGGCCATAAAGATTCTTGAGAGTTTAAAGAATAGCGTGGTGGGCCATCCATCCAGTTCAGGACTGTCCTTTGTAAGCTCAGAGGCAGTCTGCTTTCCCCTGGGGGTTTTGATAAAAGCTTTTCCTCACAACTTCCCTAGCTTTAGCACCACCATTCACAGCTTTTAGCTTGTTGCCATGTTGTTCAAGAGTAAAGTTGATTTTTACACTTAAATTAGGTTGCTTAAAAAAATAAATAAATAAAGAAGCCAAAAAACGTAGCTGCTCTTCTTCTCCCTTCCTACCCCTGCTTTGTTCAAAGACAGTATTCCTGCTCTGGGGCAGAGCCTTGCATGCTCAATGCAGACCATGAGGTCAGGGAAGGAGGCTACAAACAGGCCCTACAGCACACGGTGATTAGAAGAGACACTGACGCTTTCAATAGTGCTTTAATGAACACAGAAAAAAGGGAAGCTGGTCAGAAAACTGCAGCCTGACTGCAGTGGCTTCTGTTGTGCATAGAAATCGGTTTAAGAACCAGGAATGAACAAGACTGAGGTTGTTTAATCATCAAAGACAGAATGTCGGTGTCTGATGGACACCACCTACCCTGAATTATCCAAACATATTGATTAAGATACTAAAAGCAAAATCTAGGAGAAGTATTTCAGTGAAGACTATGACAAAATATTTGCATCCCAATTATACAACATCCTCTTACAAATTTGTCTAGCTGAAACACATTAGTTGAATAAGACAAATGCCCCACTAGAAACACAGAGGACTTAACCAGTCAGTTTGTCAATGAATAAATAATGATGAAGATTCATCCCTCACTGAAGTGAAGGAAAGGCAAGTTAAAACAAGATGCAATATTCTGGGCATGCTAGGCAAGTGTGCTATGCCACCCCTAGCCCCAAAGGCATTTTAAGTGTTTATAGCCAAGATTGGAGAAGATTTGGGCACATGGGCATGTATTTCATATGCTACTTTCTACTGCTCAGGAGAATATGAAGTAGCCCATTTTTTTTTTTTTTGTAGAGCAATTAAGCAATTTCTATTAAAAGCTTCGAAAGCATTCATGGCTTTTGACCCAGAAAGTCCATATTTAGGAATTATCCTATAGAAATTATCAGACATATTTATGTATAGGATGTATTACTGAAGTTTTTTCAATTAGCAAAACATTGGCAAATTGATATTTCTGGTAATAGGGCATCAGTTAAGAGACATAACGAGTTATATTTTGAAGAAGATGATGGCATGAGAAATGTTTAAAATGTATCTACAATTAACAGGAAAATGATGAAATAGTATATACATACACATGTATGAAAGTATATATATGCACACATATATTATACTTTTATATTATATTTTTATATATTTTTATATTATATTATATTGACTTAGAGGAAGAAAGATTAGAAAGATATTCCATAGAGATATTAATTATGCTTATCTCTAGATTTGGGGTAATGGATGATCTTCTTTTATAATTTTCTCTGCTTTCTATCATTGAAAGACAATAATGTTGAAATGGCTATTTATCGAGGATTTATCACATATAATCTATCTTTGCATAGATTAATTCATCACATCACTTCCATATGAGGTAGGTAAAATAGTCACACCCATTTTACTGATGAGGAAACTGAGGGGATTTGCCCACCCCAAGCCCATGCCCCTCTTCCAGACCATGTCCTTGATCCCAGGAGACCATAGTTTCCTGCTGAAAGGCCTGGTAGCAGGTGGATCTACAGAGCAGGGCCAGCAGGAGAACAGTTCTTTCTCCCTGCTGCAAGCCATCTTTGCTAGTCAGTGCTCCTGAGGTGAGTGCTCTGAGTTCCTCTCCTCTTCTCTTTTTCATGTTAAAAGAGCACCCAGGAAGCTCAGTGTGGAATTCCAGTCCTATTTGCCTTTGGATAAGTCACTCACATCATGGGCCTCAACTTCCAGTTGGGGTTAGCCAGGGTTAGCTCGAGTCTCTTCGAGAAAGAGGATCTCTCAAGAGCTCAGGAACATGGCTGAGCCAGAATAAGCAAGGAGTCTTCTTTCTTCAGATCCCCAGGCAGGATATCGAAGCCTACTTCACAACCTTTGGAGCCCTCTGATGCACAAATGATGAAATCCACCCACCCAGTCGTTAATTCATTCCTGCCACTCTTTTCTGGTTTCTACTTTTATCTGTGTGTTCTCATTCAGTCCTCCACAAGGTCTCTGTGGGGTGGCTAATAAGTGACTTTCTGAATTCTGCACAAAAATTATTTTTATGTAGTACCAGAAAAAGAAACATCAAAGATGATTAAGATTTTGTGGGTGCTCCTCCTTTAGACCTCTCCTGGCAAGGTTTTCTCTTTGAATCACCTGTCATTCACCAACTGTTTAGAGAAGCAGCAGGGTGGTAAGTAGTGTCTGTCGGCTACTTAACAGAGACAGTCTGATGCTTACAGCTTCCATACTCAAACCTGCCCTAAACATCACTTGGGTCCATGCCGGTCCAAGAGGTGGCTGCTCTGGGTGAACATCGTACGTCATGTGTTGGACAGGAAGAGAGAAGTCTGGAAAGAAGGGCCCCTGGGAATCCACAGCCCCATGCAAGTGAAGGACGCTGTAAGCCCCACACTCATACCCTTCTAAAGTGGACTCTTGAGTTGCAGCTGGAACTCTACCTCCTTACCTGACTCAAAGATCCCACTCAATGTAGTTCTTTCCCATCCCTCATCTCACTCCCAGTCTTCTGTTCCCAGGGACTCCCACTCCTGTTCCTTGTTGTACCCTGGGGCCTTTGATATTGCTGTTCCTTCTACCAGGATGGTTCTGCCCTCCACGTTTGCCTGGGCGGTTCCTTCTGGAGTGCAGGATCAAGCTACGAAAGGGTTTGTCTTGCTGCTGAGATTCCTCAACACCTAAAATAATGAACGGTACATATGTGGTAAATATCTGACACACTAATAATTTTTTCACCAGGCATCCCTGAAGTCTTCCTGGAGGAGGAATCCTGTGAGTGTGATCTTGAGCACGAAATAGCTCACAGGGCCTCCTTCCTCTTCCTCTGGCCTGCTTCCTAATTTTTCCATTCAACCACACTTTCCCAGGATGACCTCACCCATGCGCGTACTCAATTTCAGCTACTATCTTTGCTCAGGCCTCTCACCGCGACACCATCTCACTGTCCCAGCCTTCCCCTGTCTTTGTCTGCTCTCAGCTGTCCTATTTCTGGTGCTTAATTACAGCCCTGCTATGCAGACAATGATGATGCCATCGTTCTCAAAAGATGATTGTGTCCGCTCGCTCTTTTGTCCAGAGCAGAAAGACAGCAAGTCCGTCGGATCATAAAAAGAAGCGCTGTGTTAGTTGGGAACCATTTCAGAAAGCTCTTGGAGCGATGTTGTCTGTCACCAGGTCATGGAGCTCATGCATGTGGCCTAGCAGCTTCTGATGTGCTCTGGGCAGGACGCCTTATTAAATTAATTACAATTTTAGACCTCAGTTTTGTTTAAGGGGAGTGTGTGTGTGTGTGTGTGTGTGTGTTCATGACAGGAACTGGAGTTTTCCCAGCCAGGAGCAAATCTGGACATTAAACAGTAGTTTGGGGGGGAAACATATGCCTGTGTTCAGATCAAGCTGTGGCCTTGGCAAAAAGACCCGTCTTCACTAGACACACAGGCAAAGCACCAGAGATTAAAACTTTTTAAGGCCCTTTGAAAATGGCTAAGAACTGGTGTGGAGCTGGGGAGGAGGTCAGTGACTCCAAAAGGAATAAAGATTACCAGCCACTGTAGACAAATAATAATGTTATACACATACCATTAAAATGCTCATTTTTACAGTTAAAAATCTACATGTAATGTGTGATAGGTATGTATTTAAATATAGTTGACAAGCCATAGGTGGGGATCACACAAAGAGGACACCTCCTAACTGGTAGGACTTTTTGAGGTCTTACTGGCCCATAGGGTCTCCTCTCTCTCATCTCCTGACCTCACTAGAAGCCACCTGGGAAGCTGCGAAGAGAAAGCTTTTGTAGTGGTGCAGGAGAGCTTTTATTTCTTCATCATAAATTTGAGAGTTTAAACTTCACTGGTAAGAGAAAGATTTAAGAATTAAAATGATGAAAACTTATAAAATCTTTCCAACAGGACGGTAATTGCAGTAATAATCCCCTTTGTTATAGAAGCTACTGTATTATGGGTGACCTTGACTTCCATTATGTACTGTTACCTTTGGCTCAGAATCTATAACTTGGAGGACTATTAATTATCTTGCCATAAGTGCCAGTCAGAGTGGGGGGCTTGCTGAAGAGTAAATGCCATGTCGATATGAAGTAGAGCCCCTCGGCTTCTAGGCAGCTGTTATCAGTGATTAGGGTTCCACAGCCCTTGGTTAAGACTCGATTATTCCCATGCAGGCTCCCGCACCACTTTCAACTTTTCCGATCAGCATGACCTCTATCTGTGATTTACTCCAGTTTGGGGAAAAAAAAAATAGTTGATACGAATGGGTTAAAAACTCCCACTTTTTCATCAATCACTTCTCTGGGGTGTGTCGGGTTAACAAGAGTTGAATGAAGATAAAACTGTGTTTGCAGAGATTTTTTTTCCCCTGATTTATTTTTTCCAGTTTATGCTTTATCCCATGGAATAATATATTCTCATCTCTTTCATTGCTTACCTACATTGGAAATTTTATCCTATATGAATATGTCACGTTGGAGATGAAGCACATAGATGGATAGATGATAGATAGATGCTAGAAATCAGGCTGAAGGAGGGTTTTTCATTTGCCCTTTTTCATAAAAGGGCTAGCCCAAACCTGTGTTCCAAGTACGCGACATACGTTGGAAATTTTATCCCTTGATTTTAATCTTCAGTTACAGCCAAGGAACTATTCCGAGAAGTTCTCTGCAGTCGTGCAGAACCCCAAAGCAAAATTTCCATCCCCCCAGTGCCCTAATTGAATTTAGGGGTCGGTTATGTTTTGCATAGGCATCTACCCCACATCAATGGCACACGTTCAAAAAGAGACTTATGGAGTGGATCAGATAAATATGGGCTGCAAATGTGCTGATTTACCCCAGCTTGTAAAACAAAACAATTTACGTATACAATTTAAACATTCTTTCTAGTTTTTCACAAACCACATCCCTTGGGTGTATAATTGAGATTTCCTTGCCACCCAGAAGATAGCGAGATAGTCCTCTGGGCTTTGTTCCTCAGCCGCGGGAGGCGGCTGGCGCAGAGGCCCTGAGTCCCGCTCGCTGGGCTGTCAGCTGCTGGACGCGGCGTGCGACGCTAGGGAGCAGACTGACACCAGGATTACGGATGTGCTGCAGCCAGCCCGGCCCCGTCTGCAGAGGCAGCGCCCCGAAAGAGAAGCCTGGTCGGTTGCCTTCTTTATTTAGGCTTGGGAAGAGAAAAGACTGCGGAGGGAAGGGCGCGTTTCGTGCTCAAAGGGCTTGCCGGCTGGGGCCACACTGCCATGGGCTGGGTTCTTGGATGAAACGCTAGAGTTGTGGAAAAGAAAGGGGGATTTCGTTTTCATTTTTCTTTTTCTTTTTCTATCTCTATTTCTTTCTCCCTTCCTCCTCCTTCCTCTTCCTCGTCCTCTTCTATTCTCTCTCTCACTTGCTCACTCGCTCTCTTTCTCTCCTTTTCTTTCTTCCTTTCTCTCATTTGCCTGCTTTGGGTCTTCCATTATTGAACCTTGGAAGACAGTGTGTAGATCTTTCCATAGGGGAGGCTGTGGCCTGTTCAAAAATCTGAAATCTACTGCAGGGAACAGGGGATCTGTGCACCTTTTTACTAACTGATGTCAGAACAGCTATAATAAGTTAGCTCATCCTAAATGCTCCTCCGTTACAAAATGAAAAAAAAAAAGGGAGAAAAAGTGAAGAAGAAGAAAGGGAGGAGTACAGAAAGTAAAATGTGACTGAATCATATAATGGAATATTATATCATAGTTAAAAAGGATGAATTAGATTGTCAAGTATAAAAAGCAAGTTGTAGAATATTACCAACATATCAAGTGATAGCATAAAGCGCTCAAGGATTCATTAAGACAAAAACAAAGACAAGAAAGAATTATACAGCATTCAGTCCAGCCAGACCCTGGGGAAGAAAGAAAGTAAGGAGAGAGGCAGTAGAGCGAGGTGGACAAAAGACCTTAGTTAAGGTATTCTGGTTTATAATTTTTTAATAACTAGAAGACTTGGGAGCTTGTTTGTTTGCTTTTATAACTCTCCATGGTTTTTAAAATTTTTTAAAGTGAAGTTTTTCAAAGAAAAATAATTGGAAATATAAGTGTGTAAACCACAGACAGAAATCCAGTTTGAGCATAACACAGGCCTTGGGTCTGTAAGCCTCAAATCAAAACACAGCTTGAAAGTTGTAGAAGTCAGTCACCTTTTTAATCTTGAATCGCACCATTCGGGTGTAATTGACTCTCTTTTCTTCCCCCGCCCTTCTCCTTTTAGTCAAATTAAACCTATTGATTAGAGCCCATTAGTATGTAATGGATTGTTAATTTGACTCTTTTTACAAATCATATTTATCTGTACCAATAAAATATTTGGATTTAATATTCATATGTCACTTTTATGGTGATGTTGATTGAGGGCCAAGCAATTTGAAGAGAAAGCAGACACCCCATCCTTTATTCACACAAGGGAATTGTACAATTAGCTCCATGAACTCTTCCAGAGTGGGAAACTTAAATATGAGAGAAATTAGAGAAAAGAAAAGAAGAGATGCTCCCCACCACACCACACCATGCCCCTTCTATTTCAAACTTGAGAAAAACACCATTTAGCGTTTGCCTCCTTTTCATCAATAGACAGGAATTGAGTCTCGAGGTATTTAAAATGTGGTTGCAAAGATCTTGCTAGGAACTAGAATCAGACGTTTAGTAAACATCTCTCAAGTCACGGCCTGTTATGCACATTTCTCCCATCGAAGGAAATACAGCCCAAAGAAAGATCAAGTCCTTGCCTCCTTTTGCTGATAGAGGGCACTTAGCAGGCAGTTGCTGAAAGGGAAAACATGAATATGGTTTTTTATGTGTATTTCAAATAGATATTAACAGAATGCTGCAGGTGATACAGCTGCTGGGAATACAGGACACGAATACTGAAAACTGCTACAATTTCTTGTGTGCCTATTCTCTGCCTGGCTCCTGCAGTGGTGATAAAAAAGTATTTAATATCTACTACAGCATGAACATCTACCAATTGAAATGAATGCCAGCTGAAAACAAACAACTGGTAAGCTTTACTGGGGGATCAGTCGAGTTTTCTATCCTGCTTATTTCTTGAACAGCAAATTCTACATCTTAGTTCATGTAATGCTCAACGACAGCAGCAGTATTTGGCTAAGCTAGTCATATACTTAATTATTGTCTTTTTTTTTTAACCTCTAAAGCATTTCATTTCTATGTTTGTACCTATCTTGATGTATATGGGGGGTTTTTTTTGTTTGTTTATTTTATTTTTGCAAAAGCAAAAACCTTTGCCACCTCAAAGGTTTTAGGAAGCAAATAGACTATACACTTGAAATAAATAAAAAATAAATACATGCTTTTCCTGATCCTGGCCAAATCCCATTACAAAGAAAACTAAGGCACAATCACAATTCCTTTGTTGCCCAGGGGTTGTACTATCAATATTGTATAAAGCAGACAGGTCATTGGCTAGGCCTCAGAATTCTTTTTATGATTTCAAGAATTTGGGTAATGTGTGTTGTAGCAAAAGCCAATCTGTAAAAATAAAATTTCTTTTTTTGTAAGATGATTACAGAAAAGTCTTGTAGAGTCAGTGATGGGCTCTGACAAGCTTTGCAGACAAAGAGCTTGGCTGGTCATCATAAATGATGGGGCATGATTGCTACAACTTTTTTTGACAGCCAGCTTTGGTAGAAACTATATGCAGTTCATTGTCAAGTCATTTTACTAAGCTCAGGAAATTTCACTGAACAGCCATATGTCAGAAGCTGGATGCTTTGAACACAAATTGTGACTTTTTAAACTATCTTCTCAGATTCATGTTGTTTCTTTCACCCATTTGAAATGACCTAATTTTTGAAGCAGAAACCTTCACTTAAAAAAAATATTAATATGCAAATTTTCATGTCGATATACCATCATGATTTTTGTTTCCTCTAAAAATCTCAACCCCCTCCATAAGCAGTCATTATCCTAGATAAGTATGTGGTGAGCCAGGATATAGAGAGGAAATGAGGAGTTTCCCTGGACTCAGCAGAAATTGGGTGTCAGAAGCAAAAATAGCTCCTTATAAGTACCTGGCTAATAGTGATGTGGCTCTTGCCCTTTTGTGCAAGTGCTAGGTGATAGAATTTTACACGAATATGTTACAGCTCTGGATGGAACTTGTAAAATCTTAAAGGGCAGGGAAAACATTCTCTTTGTTTACTTCTCTCTACAGAGCCTAAGAAAATAAATATGTCTTGATTAAATGGTAAATTTGGAAATTAGAAGTGTTCTGAAAATATTGACCAAATTACTTTCAACTCTGGCAATGCTGTTTTATCATGTCTGGACTGTGTAACAATATTTTGAGAATCAATTGAATGTTAAGAAATTCTTGTGCTGTTTTGGCTGTTGTAGGAACTAAGGAACAAGGCAAAAACATTTACGAGATATGTAATAATGATTTACACTGCAAATTGTCCTCCCCTGGGCAAAGATGTCATATAAACCGCAAGGTATTTGGCCTCTGCAACATATAAAGCATCATAAGATGCTGAACATCATGATATCTATAAATATTTTTAATTATTAAATGACTAACTCTAAAAGCTTCTTAATATTGTACAAGGTTTGAGGTTGGAACTTTATTTTTCATTTTTGTATTTGATTGTGCTTCACTCAGGTTGATGCAAGCAAGTTAGTTTGGGTGCTTAATGGCACATCATAAAGGATTTAACTTAATTCCACCATAATGAATTAATTCTCTCAGTGATACTGTTTTCATTATAGATTTAATGACATCACCTTGGCCAGGATTCAGCGATTCAGCACCCTAACTTAGCCTGAACTGTCTAAAAACAAAAATGGGAAGATGATTCTGTTTTGTGTCTCTGTGTAATCCAACTGCGGATAAGGATACATGGCAAACATCTTTTTATTTATTTATTTATTTTTTGAGTACTTAAGTTAAAAATAAAACTTCTAACATCAGTGAGGAAATTGGATTCCACATTCCCTTAAACTCTCCTTAGGGACTTCCATTTTACAAAACATGAAACTCAGAAGAAGAAAGCCTCAGTGTTTCTTTTCATTTGCTTATGTCATGATTATTCTTTGTAAACATAAAAGAATAAGTACACTATCTCAATCATAATTCAGGAACAAGTTTTCACCAGCTTAGAAAAGGGGGAATGGGTTAAAAATATTTATGCTGCGTTTTTGAGGACTGTGTTTGATTTCCTTTTGGATTTGTTTATTTTGTGGAATTAGCGGGATGGTGCATCTTATTTTTATAGGCTTGTATTGTTACCCCAGGAATGTTTTGGCAGACACAAAATTAGAAACAAATTTCGTGTGTTCTTTGGTGCCCTTCAGGGCCTGAAAGGACAGGAACAAAGTGTAGTGGTTTGTCATCAGAGCTCCAGGAAGCCACAAGGAAACGGAGCTTAGGAACCAAATTGCTCAAAATGAGAAAGAAATGAAAAATGTACAGCAGATACTCCCAGACTGGAGTGTAACCCTCAGGAAGAAGCTACCACCAGTAATGCTAATTGGTCTTGAACAATGACTTTTTCCACAGAGAGATGAGAGAGAGCACCACTGCTCTCTGATGCTGTTCTATGCGCATTTTCCCCGGATTTGAAATTGATAATTGTAGACACAAAGACACACTCGGTATAATTTGCCAACCTATTTGAAGTCATCGGTGTCACCCTGTATGTCTAGTATGTGTGCAGATGGTTCCTGCCGGATTCAATAAAATTGGAAAACAGAAATTCTGTATTTTTTTCTTTCCAGACTATTGAAAAGGGGCTAGTTGTCAGTGCCCTTGGTGTTGAAATGAGAAACGTTATGCTGATTTTTTTTAGAAGTGTTCCTTATGCTTATAGAACAGTAGTGCTACCAGTTTCGGGGATAAGAGTGGAGAAAATCAATACTGGTATCAAGTCTGAATTAGTCAATGCTTTAGCAAACCCAATAAAATTTTTAGTTTTCATTTCATTCCTGATTTAATCAGTTAAGTATGTATTAACTCCGTGATTTCCAAACATCATTTAAATACCAGCTTCCGGCCATGTCCAAACATCATTTTATGTTATTTTTCCCTAATTTTCTTTTCAGACTTCTTTTAAACATAAAATAAATTTATTTTAAAAAGAAAGGATAAAAAAAAGGAAGTTTATATCACTTCCATAAAGGGAAATCAACAAGAAGGAACACTTGCTGCCAATACAAAGTAACCATCAAAACAATTGTTGCTTCTCAAAGAATCCCTCAGCTCCAGACCTTCTCATTTTTCATTAAAAAAGGAGATTATTTGGGGTCAGAAAGGTGCTAATAATGTAATAGTAGCAGTGGAGAATGTCTGCAAAAATCAGAAGAATATAAAAAGAGTAAAGAAGGACTAAATTATTTGACTTTACTCAAATACTCACAGCAGCTATATTTTCTAGCTGGACCACAAACCAATTTTCCCCTCTGGGTGCTGTGTCTTTTGGATGAGGAAATACTTGCCTGGCAGAACTGATTGTATGTCTCTGTATTATTTTTTCTAGCTCATTGCTGAATGTTGCAGTGTAAGTTCCAAAGGAACTTAGAGGCTGCTAGGCTGCTTAGCAGCTGCTATGTCTCGAACATTGAGGAGCAGGCAGTGTGCTCCATGTTTTCCGTGTGAGCTCATGCATATCCTCAGAGCATGTCTACTTGCACAGGTACCCTACTCCACAGATGCGGAAACCAAGGCCCAAAGGAGCTCATGTGCACAGCAGTAACTACCCGCTTCAGGCAGACCACTGTGGAGGGAGTCGTAATGACTATATTTTACAACAAACAAAGATAATTTATAGTTAGTGTTTTGTTTCTAGGCAAATATAGGCTCCTTTCTAGAACAGTGTCTGCTTTTTTTTTATTAGCTAGCGATCACCACATAATGCAGCATAATGAGCCATGCCAAAGCTCGGTGGCTTAAAACAACAATCATTTACTATTGCTTATACATCTGTGGGTAGACTGGAAGGGACGAACATTGGCCACAGCGGCTGGGATGGCTGTGCCCCACGTGTCTCCCTCATCCTCTTCCCAGGCCAGCAGGCCAGCCAGAACATGATCTTCCTAGGGTGATGCCAGGAAGGCAGAAGAAGAAGCCTAACTTGACAAGAACAACCACAAGAGAATATTTCAAGCCACTAGGTCATCAGGACTGGAAATATCCTAAGTCACAGGGCTGAACCCAAAGGTAAAGACAGGGAAAACCACTGCATTTTTAGCAGAAGATATGACAGACTAGAAACAAAGGACACAGACACACAGATACATATTGGTGGCCAAAAAATAAAAAATTGCTTTTGCTCACTCCTTGTTTTCTGTAACTTTGTTGCGTTGCTTGTTTAGTTTTTTAGCTAGTAGGACTATCTCAGTCCAACTTCCATTCAGCTGCCAGAATACACCTTCAAAAGAAGATAAAGCTAGTTACTAAGAATCAAATACAACCCTGCTTCCATCATGCAGAAACTAAAATTCGAGGAGAAAAATGGGTGGCAGCAAGTGGAGTAGATGGAGTTGTCTCAGTCCAACCTGGCACCTCCTTCTCTAAGAAATCAGTGAGATCAGAATTACTGAGTCTTATTGTCATTTTCTTCAAAAAACAAAAGAGCTACTGAAACATAAAGAATAAGATGTTGCATTTGAGTTAAAAGAGTGCCGTAATAATATTACTGAAGCAATATTTGGATATTTTCTCCAAATATTGTAACTGAAATAAAATGCTAGGCATGAACATAGGCTCAAATTTAATACTTTCGCAGACTGAGTTGCACTGTTGCCAAGGAGGTTAAAAGCAAAAGTAAAAGAACAAATAAAAGCAAAAGTAGTAGTGAAGTCATTTCTGTGATCCATTTCTATGGCTTACTACAGTTTAGTCTGTGGAATAAAATATTGTAGTTTTGTTTACAGTTGGGGTATGAAAGCATCTTCATTTTAGGCCTTGGTGATGTTGTC